>JAFBJS010005543.1:591419-651864 GCA_016785265.1 Paraplagusia blochii
GTAGTGTCTGTACTAATGTGTGTGTGTGTGTATGTGTGTGTCTTCTGCAGCTGGATGTACTGGACAGACTGGGAGGAGGACGAGGTCAACGACAGCATCGGGAGGATCGAGAAGGCCTGGATGGATGGATCCAACCGTAGGATCTTCGTCACCTCCAACATGCTGTGGCCCAACGGTCTGACACTGGACCACGGCTCCAACACCATGTACTGGTGCGACGCCTACTATGACCACATCGAGAAGATCCACCTGAATGGAACTGGAAGACTGGTGGGTCTCAGTCTGCACAGACCTCAACGATAATAATGATGATAATCATAATAATGTGGTTTCATAGTGTAGTGGTGATCATGTCTGCCTGAAAGCAGGGAGAAGAGAGTCTTTGGTTCAATTCCCAGAGTCTCTTTGGGTCAAAACAGAAGAAAATATTTCATTATTATTATTATTATTGTGTTATTGTGTGTTCTGGACCTGATTGTCCATTTGTCCTCATTGTTGACATGTTGACAGGTTGACTCGTGGTCGACACCACTGTTCACAGGAATAATTACAGGAGGTTCAGAAATGTAGAAGAACTTCAGCTGCTGGTGGATGGACATCAGTGTGTAATGAATAGCTGTTTGATCGTGATTAATCGTGAGTGAGACAATTGTCTCTTTGAATGAGTGAAAACATGGAGTCAAACAGTTGGAGTTTCTGTCTGTCTGTCTTCACCACATCGACCTTTAACCTTAAGAAAGTGAAATTTGAAGAAAAGTCCATCAAGGTGGAATGGGTTCCATTCAGATCTTAGTGATTCTATTCCATTAAATCCTGTGAGGTCATGGAGAGGTCCACCTCCAGATCGCCCTGAAGCTTCTCCTGATACCATGTTTGGGTCCATCAGGAGGAATCATCCAACATCCATGTCTCCCTGCTGCTTCTCATTGTTTCAGATCAGACAGCACTGGAGCTGCAGGTCTGAAAAAGTCTCAGCTCTTCCTCCAGCACCGCGGCTCCGATCAAGTGTAGCTGTGTAAAAATAACACGGCTAATGAATTATTTTCCAAATGATGTTTAATCAATGCCAGGATTGTAACACACATTAATAAAAGCACACAGCGCTGTGTGAATAAATTTGTTCAGAGAAATTAAATCACATCCATCACACGCTGTAATCAAATCGTTTCTCATGGAATATTCAAAGAGCTGCAGCCTCTTTAGGAATGATGGATTCTGCGTTTCCTTCTGCTCGCGCTCGCTCTCGCTCTCACCCCGGATCTGATTACACTGCATGTTTGTGCCCGTGTGCTGCAGGTGGTGTACAACGGCAAGGAGCTCAACCACCCGTTTGGAATCTCCCATTATGGGAACTTCATCTTTTGGACGGAGTACATGAACGCCTCGGTCTTCCAGCTGGACCTCTCCACCAGTGATGTCACTCTGCTCCGGAGCGAGAGGCCGCCGCTCTTCGGCCTGCGTGTCTACGATGCAGCAAGTCAGCAAGGTGTGTTGGTGTTTTTCTGATACCTTCGCCTCTATGAGGCGCTGCTGAGCCTTTAAAGCAGGTTTGGACAAACATCTGACTGTCCCCGTCAACTGCTATAGGTGACGTGTAAAAGTCTAGAATGCTGTTTCTTTTTTTTATGCCCTCTATTGGGCAAATGTTGGCGGTGCAGTACTATAGATGGATGTCCTTGTTACCTTTAAGCTCCCAGGACCCTGTCTCTGATTCAATACCCAGACCTTCTATGGTTGATTTTTGTGATCGGCGGAAAAAGCCTTCTGACCATCTGACCATCTGACCATCTGACCAATGTCACATTGGGCCCATGAGGTCATGGTCTATTTACAGTGTAATTTGAACAAGTTGGGTTCAAAACACCCAATGGGCCACATCAGGCCCCCGGGCCTTAGTTTGCTGTTATTGAGGGTATGAAGATTGTCTCCCAGGCTGCGTCTCAGACCCTTTAATTATTATGTTACATTTGTAGTTTAACTAATAGCGATAATTAAAAATCTCTGCCCCCGAAAACACGTCAAGACACCAGAACTCCTGATAAGAGAAGACAGGAAGACATGAAGACAGCAAGTGGACGTGAGTCCGTTTCAGTTTCAGACGGCGATTTCTTGTGGTTGGACTTAAGAGCAGAAAAGTTAGACGATTGACACAGCGCTGTGGAAACGTCTGTCCTGATAATGCTCACAAAGCTAAGAGGTTTTAGTGGACACGCTCCCTTTGTTCATGTCACTGAATAGATTAATTGGACGTCCAATCATCTGAGTAATTCTGATTCGCTCGCTCTGACAAAACCAGTAGCTTTATCTCCACGGAGCAGCCGCTGCGTTTGGACACTGTTGAATAGGTGTCTGATGTTGAAACTTTTATTTTATGACGGTTAATTTTTCATCTCCACAAAGTTATCTTTGTAAAACAGATCATTTTTATGAGCAGGATTAAAATGTCAAAAGTCAGAGTTTGGACAAAAATAAATTACCTGAAAGAAAGAAGTTTTCTGTCACTGGTCGATTCATTTAATCAGGACTTGGATTGAACTCTGAACTTTTGTTTTTCCCAGTCTGTGCTGGTGGGAAGGTAGAAGATGTTTGGAAGAAGTTCTGCTCTGTTTTTGTTATGTAAATGGTTTATCTCAGTTTCCTCCTCCTCTTCGTCTTCTTCTTCTTCTTCTTCTTTTTTCTCCAATTCCTTCAAATTTTCCTTCAATTTTCCTGGAGAAAAAACTGAATTTGTTTCTGATCTTCAACATTTTTTCCACATTTTTATTCAGGTACCAATGACTAAGTGATTGAGATGTGAAGGTTGAAAAGTCTGATAATTTTTTTTAAAGACACACAAACAAAGTCAAGTTCTCACTGCGACAGTTTTTCAACATTGTCAGTATTGAAGTCAACAACTGAACAACCTCATCATCAACCAGAAGTTCAAAGTAGGGACCAGTAGGGAAAATAAACTAAATCTAAATGTGTTTCATCCAAGTGTGAATTAGATCCAGCATCGAGAATCAGTGGCCTGAAGCACAGCTATTGAGCACACGGTGAAAAAGTTGGAGATTTGGGG
The DNA here is from genome assembly GCA_016785265.1 of Paraplagusia blochii. Taxonomy (NCBI): domain Eukaryota; kingdom Metazoa; phylum Chordata; class Actinopteri; order Pleuronectiformes; family Cynoglossidae; genus Paraplagusia; species Paraplagusia blochii. The sequence goes on from JAFBJS010005543.1 coordinate 594,478, forward strand.
GGAAAAAAAAGCAAAATTCCCGTCGCCTCAGGTGGGCTGGATGAAAATGTAACGTTGACGCCTTATTTGGGATCTTTCTTTACCAGGGGAGAACGCATGCAGTGTGAATTATGGAGGCTGCAGTACCCTCTGCCTCGCCATCCCAGGAGGCAGAGTGTGTGCCTGCGCTGACAACCAGATTCTGGAGAAGAACAATGTCACCTGCACAGGTAGGAGCGTATAATGAATCAGACAGAGCCAGAAACCCAGGCTTATCCTGTCCCACTAAGCTGTAATCCCGACTCCATCCTGTGGGACGAAGATGAAATAATAACTGTATGTGTTCACATGCAAATCCTTCCCACAAATGAGTAAATAACGCTGAAAAAAAAAAACACCGCCCAAAATAAAAAGTAAATCCCAGTGGCTGCACACGAGGACACAGGATATTAACATGTTTTATGTGCTATTATACCTATGACAATAATTTCCCCATAGTGGCTGCTGGGTAGGCGGTGGTCTCCTGTTGATTCCTGCCTCACCACCACCACCACTCTTCTCCAACAGAAGCCTCCGCCTCTGGTCTGGAGCCGCAGCGCTGCCAAAACGATGAGTTCCAGTGCCGCAACCGTCGCTGCATCCGATCGGCGTGGAGGTGTGACGGCGACGACGACTGCCTGGACGGGAGCGATGAAGAAAGTCACAGCTGTCGTGAGTGTCTTAGAATAATGTCAAGGGCAGCGTCTCCACCTTAGACACTTGGACAGGGAAGAAGAATCCCAGGAGTTGAAGAGAAGCTGTGTCTCTGTTGGACATTTGTGTGTATTTGGATTCATGTTGAGCAAATCACTAACAATGAATTATAACATAATAATTAGATTGAATCTAATTGAAGAAAAAAATGAACAAATTCCACTTCCACACAGAAACATTTGACAAAAGCACAAAATAATGAAACTGGACCAAATAGGACGACGTCTTTAGTTTTTTTTTTTCTTGAACACAATTTTGTCCAGGTCTGTCCACACACATACAGTATAGAGTGTACAGTATATTCAGTAGAGTGTGTGATTGTGTCTCCTGGGTGTTTCAGACAGACCAACAGGAGCTGATTTCTTCAGCCTCTTCTTATCAAACATTAGTGAGGATGAGGCACAAAGTGATTAGAGGATTTATCTGACCAACGCTCTGGACTCAGTCAAGCGTACTTTTGCATCATCATCATCATCTGTCACAGAGATCTTTCCGGGCCACTATCTTCATCCGTGAAACTCAAGTCTCTTCAGAATCAGCACTAATTCATCATTTTCCCCTCAGCTCCCTCACAAAACGGAAATTCATTAACACTCAATTAGTGTGATGAAGGAGAGGTGAATGGTCAATTAAAGTCACATGACATGACTACAACATTTTAGCTGCTTTCATAAAAAAAGAGGAGGAGATGTTTCTGCAGTTGTTCCATCCATAATGAAAGTAGAATTTTCATTTGACCTGTTGGTTCGTTTGTTTGGGGGCAGATAATCACAGTTGCCCCATCGACCAGTTCAAATGCACCAACAACCGCTGCATCCCCAAGAGATGGCTGTGTGACGGGACCAACGACTGTGGGGACGACCAGGACGAGGCCAACGTCACCTGTGCAGGTTTGTCCCCAACAACAGTAAAGGACGTCAGTCAGTAAAATGTGTGTGTTTTTGATGAACTCCAGAGTCTGTGTCTGTGTCTCACACACTGACAGAACCAATTCAAAGTCTTTCAGTCCAGTTGATTTTTCCTCCTGAACGCGTGCAGAATTCTTCTGGAAATGGGTTTGAAAACGTTGGTTTTTGTTTCCTTTATTTTTTTTTTTTTTCGTTGGAAACATTCAGCAGAAAAGTGATGCTGCCGCATCAGCTGTTGTTGGAAACACTGATGTCCTTCTGTAATTGGTTTTCATCAAGCGTGTGTTCACAGGCAGGAGATTTAACAGGTCTGTCATCCATACAGCCCGGCTCTTGAAAATGTTTTACACAATGCACAGGAGACTGTTAGCAGAGCAGAACAATGAAGATTTTCACTCATCACTTCCCCCTTTACTGCTGCTGCTGCCGCCGCCGCCGCCGCCGACTTGGCGTTGATTATTTGCCGGGGTTTCACTCCACCCCAGTGAATTTGCTCCTGAAATAAAATACAGAAAACTGTTGGTCACTTCTGTGACGTTCCACTGCTTTTAGATCCCATTTCCATGTTGAGGTTAAAAGGACTTGATGTTTGTAAAGTCTTTACACAACCTTTGACTGTAACCTCCTGGTTTTGCAGTGTGGTCGTACGGTACCTTCGTGGCTCAGGCTTAGAGAAGTGGTCGGAGGTTTGGTTTTAGTCAGATTTTAGACCGAGGTCCAGTTTCTGTTGATGTTCTTCAATCACATGCAGTGAAATCTGAATAAAAGACCTTTGGTCTTGAGGAAACATTGATTTGGTGGTGAGCAGGTGATGGTGTCCTCAGATATCTACAGCTGAAGAACATTCATGGTTGGAAACTCTTATCACCCTGCCTTCATGTCTCATCTCATCAATACTCCCTAAGAGCCTTTATCCTTGGAGGATCAATCAGGGAGCATTAGCCTGAAGATGATGAATGTTTTCTCACTCTCACATGGACGTCCATATTCCACATGAGTGAGACATCACTGCTCCCGCTCCGTCTCTTGCCAAGTCGTATGAAAGTGAGGATCTGTCAAACACCACCACTTGTTCCGTGGCCTTCAGACCTTTCAATGCTCTGCAGCACAATTTTCTGATAAAGTCTTTGCACTTGGCCCGCGCCCACAGCTTGGTTGCGCTGCAGTCATTACAGCTGTTGCATTCCAATAAATGTCTCTTCCTGTCCTGTCCTGTCCCGGTCCAGCCCAGTCCTGTCAGGCCGACCAGTTTTCCTGCCAGAACAGACGCTGTATTCCCCAGGCCTGGATCTGTGACCAGGAGGACGACTGTGGAGACATGTCCGAGGAGATCGGATGCTGTGAGTGACCACCAGGCTTTCATTATGTCTCATGTCAAAATGTCTCATGTCTGTCGTCTGCATATGATGTCACCATTGACAGATAGGAGTGTTGTGTTGCTGTTGTTTAGTTGACAGTCTTTGTAGGGACAGAATGGACGTGAACCTTTCTTTCCTCAACAGTTGATATTCACAGGTGCAGGTGCAACCAGAGGATTTGACATTTTTACTGGACCAGTGGAAGATAAAGGATCTTCTCTGTGGGCCAATCTGATTGATTCATCTCTATGTTTATGGCCTCACCTTCCTCTGAGCAGACAGATGAGACTCTGCTCACTGTTGTCCACAAACCTTCATTTGTGGCTCGTTCAGCTGCAGCCGGTGCTGCACCTCAGCACCTCCTGGAGTCAGGAGGCTGCTTTGAGGAAGCATCTGTGATCTTCACCTGCTGACAGAACGTCAGCGTTGGTCTGAGCACAGGAAGCACAGAAAAAGAGGTTTGAGTGGATGAGAAGGTTCTGGACCCAGATTCCAGACCAACTGTAGACCCTGGAGGCTGAACTAAAGGTGAATTCTTAGGTCTGAGGGATCTACCAGAGAAAACACGGAACCATCACCCAGGATAAAAGGTGTCGTTCCGTTCCGTTCCGTTCCGTTCCGTTCCGTTGAATTATTTATGCTGTGTTATTTGGAGCTGGGATTAGAGGCGCCCTCGTCGATGACTGAATAAAGTGTGTGTTTTGTTCACAGCTGTGATGTTGGCTTCATTTGTGGCTCGTTCAGCTGCAGCCGGTGCTGCACCTCAGCACCTCCTGGAGTCAGGAGGCTGCTTTGAGGAAGCATCTGTGATCTTCACCTGCTGACAGAACATCAGCGTTGGTCTGAGCACAGGAAGCACAGAAAAAGAGGTTTGAGTGGATGAGAAGGTTCTGGACCCAGATTCCAGACCCACTGTAGACCCTGGAGGCTGAACTAAAGGTGAATTCTTAGGTCTGAGGGATCTACCAGAGAAAACACGGAACCATCACCCAGGATAAAAGGTGTCGTTCCGTTCCGTTCCGTTCCGTTCCGTTCCGTTGAATTATTTATGCTGTGTTATTTGGAGCTGGGATTAGAGGCGCCCTCGTCGATGACTGAATAAAGTGTGTGTTTTGTTCACAGCTGTGATGTTGGTCCCTGGTGGTTCTGTTGGGTTCAGTCAGGAAAGTGGTGACGTGTCATAGTTCAGTGTGTGAGAATGAATGGGAGGAATTCTCCTCAAAGATTTGAACTTCTTGGAACGGATGCTGATGGTTCTCCGTCACCTCCACCTCTCTGTCTCAGCCTGGGTGGAAGAATAATTAAAGTTCTGCCTGACTTCATCCAGGCATCATCAAGCTGAGCAGCAAAACACCTTTTCTCCCACACTGAGCCCGGCCTGATCTCGCCGCTCACTTGGCTTCACTGTGGATTTTGAAATCTTTTTTTTTTTTTTTTTTTTTTTGTTTTTTTTTTTTTTTTTTTTTTTTGAACACCTGTGAGCTCAGTGGAGGCTCCCGTCAAGATTGATGCTAATTTGGATTTTGTTTGTCAGTAGTTTAGTGGTCGTCTGTGCTCGGCCTCTCGGCTCCCTCACGGCGCTCATTACTTATGGATGGTTGTGTTTCATTTTTAGCCGGTCCTCACTGTTTACTTGAAACCTTCATTATTTATGGATGGCCATGTTTCATTTTTAATGAATGTTAAATTCCAAGCAGTCATGCTGTCAGTAAGACCTAACAAATTTGAAGGAAATGCAGAGAAGACACTCGTCTGCTCCACGGAGCCTCAGATGTTCCAGGCTCCGGCGGGAGACGCCGACAAATCGATGCAAAAGTCGTCTGGCATTTCCTGCCAAAGTCAATAAGGATTGTACTGTAGGTACAGTATGTCAAGGAGACGGAGGAAAAAATAGGAATGTATACAGTGTGTTGTCATCCTGACATCAGTCAGGAAATATGGGACAGTCTGTTGGAATACAGGCTTCCTGGAATATTGATGCCTGGGCGGCAAATGATCTTCTTGGTGAACTCGTCATGGTCCTGGACTTTGACATTCTAGCCTGGGACAGAAGGCAGAAGAAAAGAAAGACACATTGATACAACGTCTTCTTCTCCAGTTAATCCAACTGTAGAACCCTCTGTTCCAGAGCTGATGTTCAACAGAACTTCAGGTCTTCAGTGTCAGGACTTCACTGGGACCACAGTCAGACCAGGACACAAAAACCTCCAGATATTGTTGCCATAAAATCAGAATATATTTTTCTACAACATACATCGTGTATCATTTCACCAATGCATTTTGCCAACACAGTAGAACAAAAGAATAAACTGTTTATATGGAATGGAGTCGAAGAAGAAAGTGAAGAAGAACAGAGAAGCTGCATCAAGTTACTTTTTTCTTCATCTTTGTATTTTGTGTTTCAGCTTTTCCCACCTGTCAGGCCCTGACCCAGTTCAGCTGCTCCAACGGACGCTGCATTAGTGTCAACTGGCACTGTGATTCAGGTACCTGCCAGACGGGGGCGTTACGGCGGTGATGGTGTCTGTCTCTCAGTTTATGAACCCCATCTGTCCGTCCGTCTGTCTGTGTGTTGACGTGTTCAGACGACGACTGCGGAGACGGCAGCGACGAAGCGGGCTGCGTCCAGTCCTGCACCAACACCCAGTTCCAGTGCACGAGCGGCCGCTGCATCCCCGACCACTGGGTCTGTGACGGAGACAACGACTGTGGGGACTTCAGTGATGAGAACAGCACCTGCAGAGGAGGATCTGCATGTAAGATGGACGCCGCGGGCCGACCACCCGTCCTCCGTGTTTGACCCTCAGTCATAATGGGCAGAAGATATTTCTCCATGTCAGGCTGGTCCATCTGAGGGCCATAAACCTCACATTGATTGTCCCCGTCTCCTCTCTGAGGTCCTCCATGTTTTGCAGCTTGTCCTCATCGTCATAATTTTGAATATTTTTCCCCAGTCAGAGTTTTTTTTTTTTTTTTTTCCTTAAATATAAACCTGAAAAACTAATCAGCCTGAGACCAGTGACTGTTCTCACAGTCGCCTGGGACTAATTTGATCTTCTCTCTGTTTTTTTTGGGTGGAGGTGGAGTATAGTGGTGGTGGTGGTGGTGGTGTCTCCCATCAGGCGTTGAATCATTGGATCTAATTACCAGCCAGACCACATGCACGCTCCTAGAAACTCACAGCTCACTTGTCAGTGCGTAGACGATTCATCAAAGTGTTTCCTGACGGAGCTGCGGTTTTTTTCCCCACTTCCCCCTCGTCTACCGTCGTCGCCGCCGCCACTGCCTCCGCCACCGCTCTTACCCCGGGGACTGGAGCAGCTTCAGCTTTGCTCTCAGTGTGGAAACATTTGGCAACATATTGTGGATGTAATGTACAAGTAGTGAAAATAATTCACTGTGTTTACAACAGGTTTGACTCCAACATATAAAACATATTTATATATTTTCAGATTCAATGTGGAGAAAAGCAGAAACACTGTGACATAAGAAACTAATACGTGAACAACCGCGGGTCACGTCATGTGTTGGAAACAAACGTTATATCGACTTGTTCACAGCTGCGACACATGCAGCAGCAGCAGCAGCAGCAGCAGAGTCAGCTGCGACTTTCTTATTTTCTGTATAATGAACCCCTGCTGGAGGAAGATGGATTGTGAACGGAGAGTCATTAAAAAGACAGAAACATCTTTGAGACATAAAAGTTAAACGCTCCATGGAAAATAATTCTTCTCTTTGGAACTTTTTGGCCTTAATGTATCTGCCAAGTGCCCTGCGTCCAGAGATTAATACACAGTTATAAATATCAAACTTTGTTATTTTATTTATTTTTTCTCATAAAAAGCAGCTTCACTGCTCGACTGTTTTGTCCTCCGTCCTCCACAAATCACTAATTGGTTAAATATATCTCTTATTTTCCTTTTTCCTGTTCCAGTGCTGCCAACGCTGATCGAGTGCAGCCAGGAGGAATTCCACTGTGTTGCCGACGGAACCTGCATTCCAGAGCGCTGGAGATGCGACGGAGACAAGGACTGCGAGGACGGGAGCGACGAGAAAGACTGCGAAGGCACCAGACGGATGTGCGACCCCAAGGCCAAGTTCACCTGCAAAGACACCGGTAGGAAGAAACAAAGTTGTCATAATAAACTTAACTGGTCACGACTCTCAGAGGTGGGAGAAAAATGAAAACTAAAACCTTTCCTTCTTTTTCTAAAGTGAACGACAAAATTGAATGATTTTCTGCTAAAATCTTAATCCATAGTGACTCAAGTCCTGGTTTGGCTGTTGAAAGTCTTACATAATGTCCCCTCCTCACCCCACCCCCCCAGGCAAATGTATCACCAAGAGCTGGGTGTGTGACGGGGACATAGACTGTGAAGACCGCTCAGACGAGGAGTCCTGTGAGTCGGCCGTGTGTAAACCCCCCAGGTATCCCTGCGCCAACGACAGCAACGTCTGCCTGACGCCCGATAAGATCTGCAACGGCAAAGTGGACTGTGGCGACCGCTCGGATGAAGGACCCATCTGTGGTACAGTCACTGCATCCTGTCCCCAGTCAATACTCATCAAACTTTTGTCTTTTCTTGGGTCATTGACCAGTGACAGTCGCTTCTTCTTCTGGTCTGATTAATATGAATTCACATTGTTAAACTACCTCAGTGACTTCCTGTGTTCATGTCACCAGTCCTAACCTTCTGACCTCCACTCATCCAGAGACTGAGGGGCTCAGATGAATGTTGTCTGAAAATAAAGATGTTAATTGAAGAAGTGTTCCTTCAGGGAACGCTGTAAACATGTTTCCTGGACGAGGGACGTTCCTTCAGCCCCACAGGCTCTGAACCCATTCTTTCCACAGGTTTTATCTTGTTGGAAAATACGGGTTTGTGTCTCCGTCCAAACAATTAGAGCTGAAGCTCGGAGAACCACATGGTTCTAATTGATTTGGTCCAGCTTAGCTGGAGTGTCATCCGTCCTTGATGGCGCCGTCCACTGGGTTCCCTGGGCCCATTCCCTGGCACCCAAGCTGGGAGGGAAAATGAGAATCACATCTAGAGTACGACAAACTTTCCTGCTCCTCAGTGGAGAAGAGCTGAAGAAAAATCCTCCAATGATTTTTATTATTATTGTTATTATTTAACACTAGAATAAAGATGTGTCTTATAAGGTTTCTGCTCTTTCTTGTAGATCTGTGCCTTGTAGCCAGGGGGGGCTGTAGTCACCAGTGCACCGTGGCCCCGGGGAAAGGTGTGGTGTGTTCCTGCCCACCTGGGCTTCACCTGGACTCCAGCAACAGGACGTGTGAGGTGGTGGACTACTGCAGCCGCCACCTGAGGTGCAGCCAGGTCTGTGAGCAGTACAAGACCACGGTCAAGTGCTCCTGTTACCCGGGCTGGACTCTGGACCCAGACGGAGACGGCTGCCACAGCACAGGTAAGATGACGGCGCCCCCTGTGGCCACTGAAAATGTGCAGTGGATGAGCTACAGTCCTTGGCATGAAATGAAGGAGAGTTTGTCGTCGTGTTCTCACTGGGAATCAAAGACAATGCCATCGTTTCATCTATGTGCTGTAAAATACTGTATATATGCAGTAATGATGTAGAGTTCTACACACTCTATATCTACAACCTCAACTATTCAAATACATGTAGTACTAGTCCTGTCCATGTACAGTATACAGGGACAGAGTTAATCCAGAGATGGTGTGAGATCTCGTAAGAATTATTGACTGATTATTGACATTTGTCATGGGCCGGACTAGAAGACTTTACTGGGCCGTGATGGTCGTGGAGCCACCAGTTGAAATCACTGCTGTAAACCAACAAATGTGAAAGATTTTATCCTCTCATCTGGTCTGGACACATGGTTCAGCAACACTGTGTTCATGGACCTTTACATCATTCTGACCTGGTAGGTTTTCTAACCACCGTCTCTTCTGAATCCACGTCTTCTTCACTGTCCAAACTCTAGATTTCTCCTCTTTTCTTCACATTCTGGTCCACAGTGAAGGTCCGTAGATAAATGAGTCAGTGGGTTTGAAGGGTGGATGGTGTGGATGTAAACAGACCCTGACATTCAGGTCAGGGTTGAAGGTATCTCCTGACTCATTGTTCACAGCAGCTGATCTGCAGACTAACAGTCTAACTGTGGTGTAGGTGTGAAAAAGGGCTGAGCAGATGATGATGGAGAGAAAGAGTCGGGTCACATTCAGTCAGTGTCGTCTGGCTATGATTCCTGTCGCCTTCCATCTGAAGCTGAGAGGAGAAACCTTCTCCTTCTCCTGCTCCTCCTCCTCCTCCTTCTTCTTCTTTTTCTTCTTCTCCTCCTCCTCCTCCTCCTCCTTTTCCTGCTCCTTCTTCTTCTCCTTCTTGATCCATAAAATGAATCAAAAATGACTGTGTAACGACATGTGATCAGGTGATTTGAATCCAAACTTGACAACGTTCTGATGGTGTTGTCTTTGATGAGAAGCTGCTTCTCTCAGATTTATGAACCTGTTTTGATCTCCTGCCTCCCTGGGATTGATGGCGGTCGCGGCTCTGATCCTACATTAAGGTGGAATGGAGAATATACAGTTTTCTCCGAGAGCCAATCAGAAGTCTGCAGCTGGGTCATAAATCAGCCTTTTCATAGGAGCACAAACATTCCAATTTGGCAGTGAGAAGAGGTGTTATTGGATTCTTTGAAGTCATGAACACACATCTGCACCTCCGCTCACTTTGCATATCTCTGTAATAAAAGAAGTTGGAAGATTCTTCTCCTCTCCTCAGCCTCGTGAGTCTCGGTGTAACAGCACTGAAATGTGTCATTGAATCAAGGACACACATTTAATGGCACTGATATGCAAACAGTCGTGTGTTTCTTTCTCCCAGAGTCCAGAGAGCTGTGGAGAAGTGAAGGCACAAAGACCTGGCTTCAGTGTTGACTCCAGAATAGTTGTTCCTGTTGGAGGAGGAGGAGGAGGAGGAGGAGGAGGTTCAGCTGTAAACACTGAAACCAACGTCTGACTGACTGGAGTTGAGATGATTTCAGACTGAACAGCTGAACACCTGAGTATATCATCAGTTAGAGCAACAGCAGAGTGTTTGGAGGCAACTGCTCGGCTGAAGCTAACACATCATTCCCTCCTCAGATGTGACAAACACCTGGAAATATCATGGAAGGATTGGATTCAAATCTGAATCTACCATAGTTGTCCTTCCACACACAGACTGATCTCAGACTCATCTGTGAGCAAAGCTGTGCAACTAAGAAGGTTTTTGGTTTTTCCTCTAACAATGGAAATCCAGTAGCAGAATCCTTGGGTATTTGGGGAATCACACCGAAGACCTTCTGAGGCGTTGACTTGACCTTCACTGCAGAAGCCGTATCAGAAATTGTTTGGACAACGTTGCATTTGTTGATCTTTGGTGTGGAGGTGAGTGTGAATGGTTCTGACTGTGAGACCGACGCCCCCTCCAGGATGAGATTACCTCCAGACCTGCAGTGACCCTGGAAGGATTAAATGTTTGAAGATGAATGGACGAATCATAAGACGTTGGGTGTTTTTATCTGACAACTGTCCAAATGTCCACAACCACTCTGGCTCCTCCAGCTCCACCCACCCATCCATCACTGCCCACCTCACCTCCACCTCCACCTTCACCTCACTCACCTCTCCTTGTAGATCCTTTGGTTTCTGCAGTGTTGGTGTCAGACTGACGGAGTGACTTCCCTCTGCTTCTCCTTTCAGTGTAAAAGTTTGTAAAAGTCATTTTAAAGTCTGCTTCATCAATAAACGTTGGACAGACTCATGGGACTGGTGTCCAGTCAGAGGACAGTTGACCTTTAAATACCAGGTTCATCCAGTCCTGTCCTCAGGGACCAGTGGTGCTGTGGTAATGATCAGTCCAACTCTCTCCTGCCCCCTACTGTTCTGGGAACTTTTTGTTGACTTAAATCAGACTCTTTTTTTTTTACTTAATACTTTTTTTAACTGAAAGTTCTGGAACCATTGATTGTGGAGGTCTCGAACCTCAGACCTCAGTCTCACGTCCGGTTTCAAACATCACTGTCCACACAGACCCACACGTGTCGAACTTTGAAGGACGGTCAGCAGGGGGCAATATTGTGTTCATGGTCAGATGTTCAGAGAAGGTAGCCATGGTATCTGGTATCAGAGGTTTAATCTGCACCTCCTGACCCGGCAACTGCAGAGAGCTGAAATATGATTGGACCGAGTCTGAAAGACAAACCTGACAGAAGAGGGACGATGAATATTGACTCTTGATTCTGTCCCTGTCCACCGCTCCTCACTCTGAAAAAGGAAAACTTCTTCTTCTTTGTCTTCATGTGTCTCTTCCATGGACAGACTCCTTCGAGGCTTTCATCATTTTCTCAATCCGCCACGAGATCAGAAGAATTGACCTTCACCAGCGAGACTACAGCCTCCTGGTGCCAGGCCTCAGGAACACCATCGCACTGGACTTCCATTTTAATCACAGCCTCCTGTACTGGACAGACGTGGTGGAGGACAAGATCTACAGGGGGAGGCTGTCCGATTCTGGGGGTAGGTCCACACACACACACACACACACACACACAGAGGGACGTTCTGTCTCTGTCTTTATTTCACACTGAATCCAGTTCTGTTTGGTTCATTCATGTTGACATTGAGTTACTGCTGTCATTCACCTTGTGACTAAAGACCAGTCCATGGTCCACAGACAGGTGAACCCTGGACCTGGTCCCTGGTCCCTGGTCCCTGGCTTAAACACCATCTGCTGATGATTCTGCTTTTCTTTCTGTTTCTCGTCTTCACCAAAGTCTGTCGCAGTGTTAGTGTACTGACATCTTCACTAAAGCACAAACCTCCAGGTGTTGCAGTTTCCTCTTTTCTTCTTCTTCTTCTTCTTCTTCTTCTTCTTCTGGTCTAATGAATCAGCCGCTCTCGTTCACTCTGTAAATTTCTGATTGGAAAAACATTTGCTCACTTCTCTCACCTTAATTTCCCCGCCGTGCAGTGGCGTCCTCGCTGCTCACACATCAGGTCCCAAATGTTAAGATAATTATCAACAACCAGATGACAAATATAATTTAGCTGGAAACTGGACCACTGTGAGCGACCGTGCCGTACTGCAGCGTCGTCTTCACGTCATGATCCTCTGTTGCAGGAGTGACGTCCATCGAGGTGGTCGTCCAGCACGGACTGGCCACACCCGAGGGCCTGGCCGTGGACTGGATCACAGGGAAACTCTACTGGATCGACAGTAACCTGGACCAGATCGAAGTGGCCAAGCTCAACGGAGACATGCGCACCACGCTGATCGCTGGAGGAATGGAACACCCCCGGGCCATCGCCCTGGACCCCGGGCAGGGGTAGGTCATGCTGTGATGCTGATGTTGAGCCGCCATCCATCCATCCATCCATCCATCCGTGAAGGCAGTCTGGGAATACTGGAGCGAGTGTCAACACGTCCTCCTGGTGTTTGTCAACACGTCATTATTGGCCCTGGTGTCTGAACACGTCTGATGAGGTCCTCAGGTCAAGTGATGACCGTGGACGAGGCAGAGACACAGCGCATCCTGCTCCTAACGCTTAGAGCTCCTCTCTGGAAGTCTGTCCAACATTGATGGACAGACCTGTAGTCCTCTGGTCTGTTCTCCTCTTTCTTTACTGTCAGTGAGTCCAGGCTGAGATGGAAACATTCTTTATTTATTGATACAATCATTGCTGTTGTTTATTTATATCAGTTGATTAAATAGAAACAATGGTCTGAGAGGACGTCCCCACAAAGACAGGAGTGACTGGAGTTCACACTTGGATCCAAAACACTCTCTATTACTATTGTAAAGTGAGGTCATCGTCCCAGGACTGTCCTCTGGATTCTACCGTGATCCAGACGTTGTGTTTGTGCTGTGTTTTCATTCTTCTACTTGTTGATCTGATCGTCTCAGCCTGGTAAGATCACGCCGTGTCTCCAACATGTCTCTGTCTCTCAATGTCTCATTTTTGTCCCATCCTGCTCTCTGTGTCCCTGTGTCTGTCTCCGCTCCTCCTTCTCTTTCTCTGCCTACATCTTCATCCGTCTCTTTCTAGGTAGGTCTCTTGTTTTTTTTCCGTCCCTGTCCGTCTCTCACTCCTTCCGTCCTTCTTGATCGCACTCTTCTTCTGTCCCTCCCTCCCTTCCACTTCCATTTTCCTTTTTTTTTTTTTTTTCTTTTCACACTTGTGATTATGGCTACATGTCTGGGCCTGAATGTAGGACGGAGGACAAAGTTGACCAGAGTAGGATTAATGTGGCTAAAGATGCATTTCCATTCCAGGGCAATAATTCTAATTTAATTACTTGGATCCACTCAGAGGAGTGGCTCATTGATCAGCGCGCCCTTATCCACTGAATACTCTTATTGATCCGGACGTGGATATTTCTTCCTAACACTATTTCCATGTCGTCGCTGCGTGATTTAGGCTCAAACATCCATTTTGCTCCCGTGCGGCGGTGGACTTTGTGAACCGTGTCAGGACAGAAGTGATGTGTTCTGGGCGGCCGCAGGACACTGTTCATTCTCAGGCCTCATTGAGCTGTGAAAAGTAATAATAAAACAGATGGCCTGCCATTCCACAGCCTGTCACAGATGTTGAGGGCTGCTCTGGATCAGCGCTGCTGTTCTTGGACAATCATCGTGGTCACCGTCCGCTGATGCGTCCACTCGTAAAAACTCTCCGCTGTCCGTCCTGTAACGCCTACGACAAACAAACAGATGTGAAGGTGTTCATCTGCTGTCTTCACTCCTGCAGGTTCAACACCTGAGGACAGTTGTCCTTAGGGCAGCTTCCTTTTGCTAATTTCCATCTCATCTTTCTACAGTGGAAGGACTGGGACACGGTCGCTGCTTGAAACAGATCCTAGATCTGATCATGGACAAACTATGGCCCGGGGACCAGACGCTGCCCCTTTGGTTTTTTAATCCAACCCGTCAAATTTCCCTGTAATGACTCCATTTACCCATCGTGTGGCGTGTCAATGTTTAAGGCAATTTAACATTTTAGCCTTGAAGCTGGACTTTGACAGACCATGATCCTGGTTCTCTAGACTCTGGAACCTAAAACAAGTCACTTTTGTCCAAAACTACTGAGAGAGAAGAGAGAGAAGACGGTCGTCAAGGTTGTAGTTCCTCTGGGGATTGAACCCAGGACTCTCTGCAGAAGAGTTTGATTCCCACAGCTCCACACGCTTGAATTATGTTCATTCATTCAGAAGAAACAGCGACTGACACTTGCTGTTGTTTTGTTTTTACCCAGAATCCTCTTCTGGACCGACTGGGACGCCACCTTCCCTCGTATCGAGGCAGCGTCAATGAGCGGCGGAGGTCGACACGTGGTGTTTAAAGACATGGAGCTGGGCGCCTGGCCCAACGGACTGACTCTGGATCACCTGGAGAAGAGGATCGTATGGACAGACGCTCGGTAGGTCACCGTGTGTCCAGCGGCGTCCACACCTTTCACATTCACATGTTTCTCAATTCGTGGCCTTCACCAACCAAACCACTGATTTATTACTATCATCCTGGTTAGATCTGTTTAAACCAGATGGGGGACGCTGTGTGTTCATGGTGTTTGTCTCTTCTCACCTTCAACTTTTTGAACAGATCTGACGCCATTTTCTCTGCACTCTACGATGGCAGCGGGGTCATGGAGATCCTCCGGGGCCACGAGTATCTGTCCCATCCATTTGCTGTGTCTCTGTACGGAGGCAACGTGTACTGGACGGACTGGAGGACAAACACTTTAGCCAGAGCCAATAAGTGGACGGGACAGAACGTCACAGTCATCCAGAAGACGAGTGCGCAGCCGTTTGACTTGCAGATCTTCCACCCGAGCAGGCAGCCCCAAGGTAGGAGCCTTGTCCCAGCAGTTTAGGACTTTAGGAAGTGGACCGGGGTCCAAAAGGCTTCGGGTTCTAATGCATAAGCTGCCAGGTTCCAACTGAGCTGCCCTGATGATGGCAGCGTCCAGACCCACAGAAAGTCCAGTGGTCCTTCTTGTTTCAGTGTGGGTGGTTTTGGTCACATGACTCTGATGTTGAGGGGGGGTCTTCTCTCTTATTGTTCTCAAAGGTCTCAGTGAGGGTCTACTTAGTGTTGTCTGTGAAGATTCCCATTCATTCAAGTTTTGAGACAGAAACGTCTCATCATCAACACCAGAGCAGTCTTCTCTAGAGGAGCAGTTTCTGTCTCTTCACACCTGTGTCCAGAGGAGATGACCTCCTAGAGTTCCCTCTGACATCAACCAGAAACTGATGAAGGTCATTCACCTCCGAGAAGAAGAGGTCCAGTACAGTGACAACTGAAACTTATTGGACGGGTGAAAGGTTGTGTCTCAAACCACCTCCTCTGTAGAAGATGGTTTTTCCAGGTTGACAAAAATGTCTTCTTTGACCCCACCCTCAGACCATTTGTCTTTCCTGGTCCTCAGAGGAGTGATTAGAAGCCTCCAAATGTAGGTGGAGGTCTGAGTCCTGACCTGAGGAGTTGGACCTCCTGTCTTGGTCCATGCACCTGTGTAACGGCTGCTTGTTCTTCCAATGTAGAGGAGATTCACACACTCCTCACTGGATGGATGAATGAATGATTGGACATTTTCTGATTTATTGATCAATGTTCTACTTCTTTGTTGTAAAGTCACTTTGTCTGAAGCCTCATCTTTTCCACAGCAGAGAGAAAGTGAAACCCAAACACCTGTGTTCTGGTTCTCAGGCTGCTGATGAGTCTGTGTGAAGTTCACTCTGTATTGAAAAATACATGACGTAGGTGTGAAAGGTAAATATTCGGCGTGAACTTCCTCCGACTTCATCAGTCACAGTTGACTGAGTCTCTGCCGTGTATTTTAGGATCCATTCCACTGATCCAACCGTTGCCAACTGTTTCTTTCTTTCTTCTAATTTGATAAGCTTGTCAAATCAAGTGCCAAGCATGAATTCTCCTTTCCATTTAGCAATGTTTTTTTTTTTTTTTTTTTGCTTAGTAAAATATAGTTTTGATTGATCTGACAATGTTAAAAGGCTTGATTATAGATGTCTGTGGCCCAGTCTGCCAGGAGCAGATGATTGATGGGTTCCTTCCACCACTGACCGTCCTTAAAAGCACATTATCACCGTGGTAATGCAGCGCTCGGCCAATGTTGCCCAAGATAATTTGCTCGTTTCCTCTCTGTATCGTCTTTCTTCTGACTGTCCACCAGAGATAAGTGTGAGTAAATGGGACTGTTTGTCCAAAGAGGACAGTAAGCGCCGCTAATCGGATTTATGGGCGTGAGGACGGGGGGAGGTCTGTCTTTCACTGAAAGAAGCCGGTCTTGACTGGACTCTGATTATCATGTGTGTGATGAAGACGCTGTGCTGAGCAGCAGCTCGTCTCGTGTCTCCGTGGCGATGCAGCAGGTGCTGGTCCTGAGCCGAGCTCCACTGGAGCCATAAACAGCCCTTAAGTGGTGTCCATGTCATCTGAAAGTCACCAACCAGTAACAAGCGTCCGTGGTCCATTAGTGGCGCCGTGGTAACGGGTAGTGTCCGACGCGTTGATTGGCTGATGGAACAGGACGATCTCTTGTTGTTGTTATTAATGATCTTCACCTGATGGAAAATGGATCCAAAAACACTTGATGTGAGCTCACACTAGATGGCGCTGTGCGTCAGTGAGTCTTATCAGTATTGACGATGAGGATTCATATACAGAGAATTAAAGCAGATCAAACAAGTAGCATTTTAATTAGAATCCTGAGCTGATTAGTATCTGGAGGAGGAGAGAGGTCTCACTCTGTCTGTCAGGTGGAGTGGAAATAATCACTCTCCTGGAATAGGTGTAGTAATTAGAACGCTGTAATAAAAATGAGAGGAAAGACAGATTTGTCCTTTAGTTATCATTGGACGACTCATTTATCACCTGCACCTGTTTGTTTACCAAGACCTTCTCCTGATGTGGAGAAGTGATCGTTTCCACCAGTGTGTGAGTGACCATGAGTGACCTTGACTCCAGGTCATAGAGCGTTGTCTGCTCTCCACTCTTCACTACTTCACCACGGAGACACAAACCACCTTGTCCAGCTGCCGTCCCAGTGTCCTGTCTTTGGGTCAAACTGTTGGTAGAGTACGTGGACCTGGTGCTGAGTGAAGATCTTCTGAGATTCTTAAAAAAACCCAGTGATGTGAGGAATGAGGATATTCCCATTCCTGTGGTGTCTGTCCTGAAGTGTCCCCGTCTTTCTATCTCCAGATCATGTAGAACTTCATGCTAACAACCTGCCTCTTCCAGGAAGACATTTTCTATGGACTCTCACTTTATGTCTTTCCTCTGTCACCAGTGTAGTGTCTTTAGGCTCATGTTAGCGCAGCAGTCTTAGTGCCGTCCTTGCTGTTTTACGACAGCTTTTTAAAAAAAAAAAAAAAAATATATATATATATATCTATATATATATATGTATTAAACCTCAGTTTTGCCTCATCATTTTTTAGGTTTCAGTTTTAATGAGACACTGATTTCTTCAACATATTCCAGTCTCAGCGTAAATGTCTTTGAGTTCCTGACAGTGGATGGAACGGAGAATGGATTTGTGTTGGAACAGCTGAGTCTCAGAGGTTCAGGTGTGACCTCATCAGCAGATCTTACTGAAATGTTCTGCCCACAGTTCATACTCCACATAAAAAAGTCACAGCTGTTCAATCTGGAGCTCTCTGATTGGCCAGGACATAGATCTCCTCCACCCAGTGTAGTGAATGCCCCCAGAACTGCCCTGTCCTGGCTAAACGGCACTTATGTTATAAACAAGTTGCCCCTGTGGTGCAGTTCCAGAACCCAGACGCTGGTGATGAAGCCTCCGCGTCCCTCTGATCACCACCGTGGCTCTTCTTTGAAAATGGACCCTGCGTGACCATCGGCTTCTCGGCCTGTTTTCCAAACACGTCCTCATTTTGTTCCCCTCCGTTGCCAAGGCCTGACAGGTCGCGGCGGCGGGCGTCGTCTCCGTGGGCGCTGCCGATCAGCCCTGGAATCGCGGCTGCTGTGACTGCGGCGCCTCTGTGATGTTTCCCCCAATTAGCGGCGTGACTCAGCTGGATGCTGACTTGGTCTCACACGTCGACAGAATTCTCCCCCTTAAATAAGCTGCATTAGTGATGCAATCTGCCTCCCCATAATGTCACCTTATGTTACTGTAAGTGTGCAGGAAATGAACTTTGAATGAGGCAGTTTGACACAAATCACCCAGAGTGGGTGGTGAAACGCAGACACGGCTTGAATGGAATGCAATTATAGGGTAAATGGAAATAATTGAACTGTGGGTGACTTTCTGAAGTTGTGAAGCGGTGATTTGTTCCCAATGCATTATCCCTCTTTAAATTACACTGGGAGCTGTGTGTGAAATTCACCTTGCTGCACTCGCGTCATGAGCAAAGTAAGCAGACGGAGGTCAGAGTCTCGTCCAAACAGGATGTAGACTCAGTCAAAGAGACGACATCACAGGACTGACTTCTTTCTTCTGTCGAGATGTTTCCTTCTGGCACCGTCTCCACACTCGCGTCTCTGCCTCGTCCAAGGACTTGAACTCCTCTGCTTCTCAAATCTTTTATTTTTCATTTTTGGGGAAAAAAAAGAAATAAAAAAACAGAATCTGTTCATTGGCACAGGTTTGTCCTGATGTGGTTTTGTTTTGTTTTTTTTACTTTAAACCTGATCAAATGAAACATGAACAGAGGACAGAGTTTTAAAAAACTTCTAATCTTCTGGAGATGTTCCTCAGAAACACATGACTGATGAAAATGACATTTGTCTGTGAACATCATTCCCACATATACAGTAGAGTGAAGCAGGAGATGAATTTCTTTCCTCAAGAAAATATAAATACAAATATGATATAAATATAATGTTCAAAGATCTCGGCTCAGAGTTTAATATGAGATGATTTCATATCCAGACATTTTTCTTAACAGCGACAGTGAAATCACTGCAGTTCAACTGACAAATCAATGTGCTGATCTGACAGTTCTTTGTTTTCTTCAGGTCGTCCACCTTCAGTGGAACCAGGCCTCAAATGAAGTAGACATAGTGTGTGTGTGTGTGTGTGTGTGTGTGTGAGTGAAACTCAGCACACGTGTGTCTTCTCCCACTGAGACACTGAAGGAGATGCACAGAGGGTTTCTTCCCGTTGTTGAGATGTTCCGCTGCTTCCTCCTTCATCTTCTGTCTTTTCTTCTCATCAGCCTCCAACCCGTGTGAGGAGAATGATGGACGCGGCCCCTGTTCACATCTGTGTCTCATCAATTACAACCGCACGGCGTCCTGCACCTGTCCACACCTCATGAAGCTTTCAGCTGACAAACACTCCTGCTTCGGTCGGTAACTTTGCTCCTTTATGCTTTTTTTCTCTCTCTCTTTGTTCAAACCTGTGTCTGTGTCAGTGTTTTCACTCTGTTCTCACACAATCACAAAGGTAACGCTTGTTTTTCTCCACCCTCCCTCCACCTTCCTTCCCTCCAGCGCTGAAGAGATTCCTTCTGTACGTACGTCGGTCTGAAATCCGCGGTGTGGACATCGACAACCCGTACATGAACGTCATGACGGCACTGACCGTCCCGGACATCGACGATGTCAGCATGGTGGACTACGACGCCCAGGAGGAGAGGATTTACTGGGCCGACATCAAAACCCAGACCATTAAACGGGCTTTCATCAATGGCACTGAGCTGGAGACCATCATCTCCACAGGTTACTGCTCCTCATCACAGGGTTCACACTCTTGAAGTTCTACAACCACAGGGAGAATGTTTTGAAATACAATGCGGTCTCACTGTTAGTTGTGCGTTCTACCGCCACCTACAGGCCTGGAGCAGGGAATTAGTGTTGCCTGTGTTTGAGAAATAAGTAAAAAAAAAAAAAAAACCTGTATAAATGTGTGTGTATACATACATATTCATATTCACATACTCAACAACAACGTATATAAGTTTGTACACACACCTATTTCCAGTCTTATTTTCCTGACAGACATCGTGAACTGCCGCGGCTTGGCTTTGGACTGGATTTCAAGGAACTTATATTGGCTCAGCTCGGAAAATGACGAGTCACAAATCAATGTGGCTCGCTTTGATGGGTCCCTGAAGACTTCCATCATCCACGGCATTGATAAGCCCGGGTGTCTTGTAGTGCATCCTGCCAAGGGGTAAGTAGATTAGAGCAGGGTCTGCACTCTGTCAATTCTTCGCCTTCATTACTCGGTTTTAGAAAGTCAGACGACGTCGACGCCACCGCGCGCACAAATAAGAGATCAACCCCCGGTTGTAAACAGTAAGAGCTCTTTTACGACCTTGAAAGGTTTCGTGCAAAGTCGTCGGCTATCGGCTCGCTCTAGGACGGCAGTTAATAAACATCATTGATTCTTATAAACCTCATTATATCCCATGCTTGGATGAATCGCTACTTATTCACATCACACCTTTCCACGCAGGAAAATCTATTGGACAGATGGCAACACAATTAACGTGGCCAACATGGACGGGAGCAACAGCAAGGTCCTCCAGCAGAATCAGAGGGAACCTGTAGGTCAGTATGGAAGCTTTGGTTTGCATAATGAAGTGGACCTCCATCCCGGTCGGACCTGCATGTAACACCGGCCGTCATTTGTTTTCAAGTTTAATTTTCTCCTATTACACAGGATTGGAAACATGTTCACGCATCTCATAAGCTGATGTGACGCCATTCCAAAATAAACAGCCTAGATGGTTTTGCTATGACGCCGGTTCCTGGGTTCACTGTGGCCCGGTTCTCCAAACGTGTCAGTACGGCTGGGTTATGGGTTGAATTCATGGTAATTGTATTTAATTGAATTTCCAGGCTGCAGCAGCTGTGCCACTGGATACAACACTTTGCATCTGTGTTTACTTCATTCCAAATTTATTCCAAGTAATTCCCTGATTTGAACTGGAACAGGATGGAATAACTGCAGCGGAGACGTCGGCCCATAGTTTTAATATTCTCATTTTATGCCTTAATCACTTCATCATCCATTGGTGATGACGTTCACACTGAGTGGATCAGGTGAGGAGTGGAACTAAAGACTCACCAAAACCCATTTCTACTCAAATATATATATCGTATATATATATATATGTACAGTCCATATGATTCACCTCTCAGGTTTCTCCATGATATGTCATGATATGTGATGGAAGTGGCAGCTGAAGAGGAGTTTACCACCGTGCACTTGTAAAATAAGGGGATCGTTGCACAATGTCATGAGTGGCGACTTCACGCCGCCGTCGTCTCTTTGTCATGTCAGCGGCTCTAATGTGGGACCAGCTCAGGTTTGGGCTCCACTGCAGCTGTGTGATGACTTCCTGTCTTCTGCTCCATCTATTCAACATGCTTGAATGTGTCACCTTTGAAAAGATCATTTGCCTCAACAGCGGTGCTTGAAATGCTCTTCTCTCTGCGGGTCATTCGCTCCGGGCTCAAAAACTCCAGGGGCAAGAATGAAAAATAAATACATTTATATATATTTCTATATAATATAATGCCATATAACCATGAGAAACCTGACACACAGAGCACTTGATCAGGTGTATATTCCCCATGTATATAAGAACTAAACATAGTACCATGAATGTTCCCCCTGTGAACAACAAAGGACTTTGAAGTCAATGGAATTGAATCATAATGAAGCTGCTGCAGCTCCAACCAACCAACCAACCAACACAGAAGCTTCTGCTGGTGTTGGTTAAGGACATTTTTCCTTCCGTATTCAGTTCCAGTCTCTCGTGACCAAAGAAAGTCATTTAAACGCCTTCACTACTGTAAATAAGAAAGTACTTGGATTTGTATTATTTCACATTTTCCCTCCATTTAGATCTTTTCTAATCTTCATCAAGCAGAGTCCAGCTGCCCTGTTTGACTTCACAATTAGCAGGTGCTCAGCTTCTGGTTATTGGCACAGAGCTGAAGGAAAGACAGAACTCTACCAGCACTGATCTTCTGCATTCACCTGGTCCTGTCAGTTCTCCTGGTATCACTGGCTTCTTCTATGACTGTGGGGAGAAAGTGAGGAATGTAACGATGCAGTGGAACTGAGAATCCAACACATGTCAGACTGGAAGCCTTCAGTCTGTTCCTGTTTATATTCCAAGTCAAAACACACACACACACACACACACACATCACTTTGGCTGTTCCTGACAGGACAGTAATTCCAGTGGAAAATCACGTCAATATATAGGATTTACATGAAGAATCAAAAATTATTCTTAATTCTTCTTCTTCTTCTTCTTCTTCTGTGACTGTTTAACAAAGGCCAGCCTCCATATATTTACACATATGTTCACATAACTGTACATGTATATAACTGTGTATTTAGCCCTAAACTTTGCCTTGGAGGTGGTGTCAGGAGCAGACAGGTGGAGCAACAATCAACATCACAGTCACAACATGAACCACGTGGTTGCATTGGACCCTGTTTAAAAAAAGACATATTTATATTAACTTTCCATCTTTTTTCTCTTCTTGAACTCTTGAATAATAGACAGAACTCTGATTGGTTCCCTGCTGCTGCTGCTGCTGCTGCTGCTGCTGGTGTCAGTGAAGTCCAGCCCAGTACAGTTGGTTCTGACGTAGCACCTTCTCTCCACTCCTCAGGTCTGTCACTAGATTACGCGGCCAACAAAGTCTACTGGATCAGCTCAGCCAACGGGACTATCAACAGGTGCAATCTGGACGGCGTTGGGCTGGAAGTGCTGGAGACTCTGAAGAAGGAGATGGGCCGCGGCACAGCTCTGGCAGTGATGGGTGAGTGCAGCTTGTCAGGAGTGCATCAGATTGCCATCGGGGATTAGTCCAGAGTGTGGAGGGATTACTTGTTTAACCAGTTAAGTGGCTGGAGAATGGAGCCATTTAGAGGGTTCCTCCAAGAGCGGTGTGGACCAGCAGGGGCCGCAGATAATTAAAACCCCGCGCTCTAGTGAAGGATGATTGATTTTCTTCCTTCCTTCCTAATGAAAAGGCGAGAAGGTGTTCATTACATGTTGATTCTCGGGTATCGGTGCTGGATCCAGTCTCACCCACAATCCATCAGTGGACGTCAGTATTCTCAGGTTGATGTTTGACTCCTGACAGAAAGATGGGACCCCCCCACCCCCATCTATTCCATTTGTATCCATGTGCATTTCTACTGTGGAAATACACTGAATATTTTGAGAGACTTTGCTCTTGTTTTCTTGTCTTCTGTCGTCGACCAGTGAATCCATCGTGATGATCCTGTGTCTGCTGTCACTGTGTGAACCCAGCAGACACACAATCAATCAACACTTGTTATTTGGGGAAATATCAGCTCTCTGCTCAGGTGGTCTTTGGAGCTTCCTGTAATAAATGTAGAGGAGCATTTATGAAGCTATCTTCTCTCCTCAGTCCTCCTCACAGGTCTGTGGAGGAGAGGGTCCATTGATCTGAACAAGTGTCAGTTCTTTAATAAAGGCCCAGTGAAATCTACAGTAGATGAAATGTATTAAAAAGCATTAACTGCACTGAATAATTGATGGAGTCAACTCCAGTCTAAAGAACGAGAGAAGGACCGCAGTCCACGTGTTGATGACCTCTGAGCCACAGATAAGAATTTGTTTTAAATGTACTTTCTTTCATGTTTGCTGCGCTCAGTCCTGAGGCCCAGTGATATTAAAGCTGTTTAAGGTCTGAACACATGATAATCCATCAGCCAGAATTTGTCAGGAATCAAACCAGGAGTCAGGATAGCAATTGAATAAGATGTGCCACAAGTGAACAATCATGGGCAGCCAGTCTTCCCCGTGGCAGCGCATTAACGGCGAGTGCGCGGCTAATCTAGGCTGGCGTGGCCTGCAGGGTCAGGTGTGTTGTCAACTGTCGTCTTCACTCACGGCCTGTTTGTCTGATCTGTGGAAATGAGTCCACGTTGCTCTGAGCCTGGAGCTGCTCATGGAAGAGGGAAGGGTTGCTGGCTGTTTATTTAGATTTTTTTAATTTGAATAATTTACACAAGTCCCCCCCCCGGCCCCCTGCTCATAAAACACACACACACACACACACACACACACACACACACACAGTCCCAGGCGAGTCCAGCTGAGGTCCTTCAGATCTGTATGCTGAAGATGGAGGAATGAAAAGCTCCTGAGTTCTGCTCTGTGTTTTTACCATATGATTGTAGAAGGACGGAGTTAACGGCACTGACCTGCCTGAACAAAACCTAAATCAGATTCAATAAAAATCATCAGCGTGAGCAGAAGAGCAGGGTCAATGCCAAGTATCAATCAACTCCACTAAACCACTGAAGAAGACTGAGCCTCAAAGCATCGGGATGTTTGGAATTCTAGTTTCTGTGTGAAAATAAGTCGTTTGCTTTTGACTCTGTGTCCTTTTTATTAGGAGTAAAAGTTCAACAGTTGATCTTTTACTGAAGCGAAACTTTTCAAGTAACTGGAACAGAGTTCGAAGAAGCCACTGTAGGTTGGTAGGCTCAGAGCAGAGAGTTTCACCTCCCGGGGTCAGGGTCAGGGTCAGGGTCAGGGTCAGGGTCAGGGTATTTTTAATGGAACTTTATTGACTTGGTCCAAATCAGCTGTGAGACACCAGCTGCTCAGTGAAGTCGTCCTACTCTACTGACATGGGTCCAAAACACATGAACCAGACAACAACACTGCTGGTTCCTGGTTGTCCTCACCCAGTGTCAGTGTCGCGGTGGAGACTGTGACTGTGACTGTGCTCCTTCTCAGTCCAGTCAAAGTTCTGTGTCAGTTCTGTGAGGAACGTTCCGTGTCCGTGGTGATGATGGTAAAATGTGTGACTGTGTCAGGTGGAAAACTGTGGTGGGCAGACGAAGAAGGATCCCAGCTGGGAACGGCGAACAAGAGGGATGGACGGAACCCTGTGGTCCTGAGGAACAAGACCAGTGGAGTGGTCCACATGAAGGTGTACGACAGGGATGGACAGAAAGGTGAGCAGCAAGGAAACACCAGATGAAACTCCACGTCCACGTCCTTGAAGTTCACGGCTGCCTGTTTCCTGCGATCATCCAGGGAGGAACCAGTGCCAGGTGAACAACGGCGGATGTTCACAGCTCTGTTTCCCAACGTCGGAGAACACACGCAGCTGCTCCTGCACCGTGGGCTACAAACTGAGAACTGACCGCATGTCCTGCGAAGGTAACCTACTGTAGATCCTGGTGACCACTGATGAAGCTGAGATGTTCAGCACTCCAGAGGAATGTTTTTGAACATTAACTTTATTTTTTTTTTCAATAGGCGTGGACTCTTTTCTGATGTACTCCATCCACGAGGGAATCCGAGGAATCGCCCTTGAGCCCAGTGACAACAGTGAAGCCCTGATGCCCATCACAGGAACTCTCTTTGCTGTTGGAGTCGACTTTCATGCAGGTGGGAAACGAAACTCCTCCCACTGCCCCAAACGGGAGTCCAATCAGGGCTCAGTCTGTTCATGTTCCCTCACACCTGGATAGAACTTTGTTAATCCCTCAGGAAATGATGGAACAGGTTCAAGATTTCCACAGGTTTTCACAGCTCAATGTTAGATGGAGAGATGTCGCCCCCCCTGGTGGTGAAATGACTGATGTGTCTGCAGTGGAGGGTGAGTGTGGCAGAAACAGAAGAATAAACACGTCTGAACGATGAGTCGTGGTCCAGAGAGCGGAGAGCAGTGAAGATGGAGTTTGTAGATAAAGTCCTGATAAGAGGGAACCTCAGCATGAGTCACATCAACCTCTTGTCTCATCATCCTCACAAACATTCCTGAGCAAAGCAATTCCCAGTCTTTTGTCTCAGTCCACTGAGCTCCAGCAGCTGCTCCTTCTGTTGATTCCACCACATACTGTATTTATTACACAGACAACACTGTGGATCTGCAGCATCACAGTCTGTTGCCACTGATGCTTGATAAACAACCCTGTATGAAGGAAATTGCATATGTTCGTCTGAGCCGTAGAACAAGCGTCAACGCAAGGATTTGCACCAGTTCTTCTTTTAGGGACGTGGAAAAGCAATAAGATGTTTCTCTTATTAACTTAATACAGTGGCCGGGTTTTGTTTTCATCACTTTTCAAAAACTCATGTCAACTGACTGTTCTCTGATGATGGGAGAAGAACCAGGACATGTGTAGTGTAATTCACCCATCCACCAGCAGGTCTAGTCTGGTTTAAGGCTGGTTAATGAACCCATCTGTACAGGGTTAGGGTTTGGACTCCTCTTTTCTCCCAATGATACTATTAATGAATATTATTATTAATATTATTTTTCCCTGTAATGACCAGCAGCTTCCCAGCCTTCATTCAAGACATTCCCTGCCTGCACTCTTTCCACTTTCTTCCTAAAGTCACCACCTCAGATGTTTTAGCCAAAGTGGTCCCTGGGCCAGAGGTTGAGACCCCTGATTTTGTCTTTGTTTTAAAGTCAGATTCTTACAAACACTGACCTGAATGCACTTGAAGCAATTCCAACAATTTCAGTTTTTTTTTTCTGCAAATATTCCATGTATTTAGAATATTGAACTCCTAAATGCCTTCAGGTTTGATGTTCGGCTGCAGCAGCTGAAGTCTGTGTTTCTCATGGACCATGAGGTGAAGGTGAAGATCCATTCCAACTGGGAATCGACACATAAATAAATAAAACATTAGATTCTCAGGGAGTTGAAAGGTGATTTTTGTTTATTCTCTGTAATGAGAAAAAGAAGACCCACGGAGAAACATGAGAATCCCCAGAGCATGATGGGAAATGTGAAGCCACTGAAACCAGACCTCGGCGCCACAGTGGAACGTTCTCTCCGTCGGTTACGTGGTGCAGGTGAAGCATCTTCACTAAACTCATTTGAAGACGCCACGTAATTTACATGTCATTATAGAACTGGGCCGCCAGAGCAGAACCGATGAAAGGCCCGCAGACGTATCCTGTCGGCGTGAACTCACCGCTAAGTGTGTGAAGGCGGCAGAAACAAGAAAGTACAAATGAACATAATACGCCTTCTTACCTCCTAACAATCCACCTGTCCACGTGACCAAGAAGACAAAAGACCGACGTCGTCCCCCTCCCCTCCCCTGCCCTGCCCTCCTCAGACTCACACTCTTGTCAACAAATCTGTTTTGCCCCTAATGGGGATGAGGGTGGAGGTGGTGGGGGTGGTGGGGGTCATGCTTTATGGCCCCGTGAAACATTCAGTGATTTGGAACCAGGATCTGCTCCAATTAGTTTTCATGAGCTGCATTGTTTGTGGCAGCTCATTATGGGTGTTGTGTACAGGAAATGACACGGTGTACTGGACTGACATGGGGCTGAACAGAATCTCCCGAGCCAAACGGGACCAGACCTGGAGGGAGGACGTCATCACCACCGGCATCAGCCGAGTGGAAGGCATCGCCGTGGACTGGATCGCAGGCGAGTTCTGTTCAGACACGATCGTCTGTTCACGCCGTTAAGTTGGTGTTTTCACACTAGGATGTGTTGTGTATGTCACCTGTCGCTAACTGTCAGTTCTCACTACAACGCCCACTAGTGGTCGTGTTGAGACAAAATACAGACGTATTAAGTCAGGATAAATCACATGAATCTCTGAAGCTCTTGGTGTTTCCACACAGGAAATCTGTACTGGACGGACCACGGAGTCAACCTGATAGAAATGTCCCGTCTGAACGGTGCCTACCGCTCAGTGGTGATCTCTGAAGGACTGGACCAGCCCCGGGCCATCGCCGTTCATCCACAGAAAGGGTAGGATGACGCCGTGATGGACTCCTAACCCTCACTTTATCTGTGTGGAGAAATGAAAGAACATTTCAACACAGTTCCTGCTGTAACCTTGAGGAACTGAAGATGATACGGTCTCTTCTTCTACAGTAACGTGTAGGGATTCATTCTTTTAGTTGTTCATACCCTTCAGCAAGATTCGCCTTGTGGCAAAATGTACGCACCAAGAGCGCCATCTGAAGGAGATAAAGAAGGAAACATAACCACCAGGGGGCCATAGGGGGCACCAAAGCACCTCGGGCGTGAAAGTGAGGCGAGAACCAATTCTGTGTCCAACAAACGTCTCAGAAGAAAAAAAAAACTACGACTCCGACTCTTGTTGCTGCCCTTCATTTGAACCTTCACAGTCGCAGCATTTCAGCAGCGTTTCATCTTCCCAAATAAAATGAAAATTAAAGACTTTTTCAGTGTGAAATAAAAAAAAAAAACTCTGCCTTTAGGCTGGTTGTAGGATGAAGTTAACAATAGTAAAGAGTTGACTAAGAGGATGATGATGATGATGATCTTCCTCTCACCCTTCACTCCTCTTCAGGTTGTGGTTCTGTGTGTCTAACCTCTAACCTCTGTGTTCTGTGTTGCTCTGATGGTCAGGTTTCTCTTCTGGACCGAGTGGGGCCAGAATCCCTGCATCGGCCGCTCCCGTCTGGACGGTTCAGACCAGGTGACGCTGGTCAACTCCGGCATCATGTGGCCCAACGGAATTTCTCTCGACTACGAGGTGAAGTGCGATCCGAGCGCGGTTGTGTGTCGGCTGTAGTGGTTGTGGTGGCGCTGTGTGATATTCCTTTGAAATGACCTGCAGGAAAACGCTTTGTACTGGTGCGACACTCGCACAGATAAGATCGAGAGGATCAACCTTGAGACGGGCGAGGGCCGCGAGACGGTTCTGTCTGTGGCCAACGTGGATCTGTTCTCCGTGGCTGTGTTTGGGCCTTACATCTACTGGTCTGACAGGTCATCCATTATACTCTTAAACACACACACACACACACTCACACTAACCTGACCCCCCCGTGCCCCCCGTGTAAGAAAACATTAAAAGCAGCGTGAAGGTCACCTCAGTTTTTTTTTTTTAAATACCCCAGACACAAATGAGTGATAGCACCAGGGGCAGATCCTTCTAGAACCATCTACTGTATAATGAGGTTCAGCCTTTTCCAGCTACTTTATTCATATAAATGTCATATATGAGCTCCTCCAACCTGAGCTCATTCAAAGTCTGAAAACCTGGATCCATTGTTCTGTGTTCTAAAGAAGTTTCTTCCAACGTTGCTCAGGGCTCATTCCAATGGTTCCATCCGACGCGCCTTGAAGACCGACACCTCGGAGGTGTTGACCATGAGGAGTGGACTTGGAGTTAATCTGAAGGACGTCACAGTCTTCAACAGAGGCAGAGAAAAAGGTCCTTCTACTTTATTATGGATCTGCAGCTTCACTCTCCTCCCCATGTCGTGTCTCATGTCTCAGCCAATGAACAACATACTGTGTACATATATTTATACATATATTTATATATATATTTGTAATATTCAAAGCTCCTCTAAAGCCTAGATTTTTAAGGAAACCTCAGGTTCAGACCACTGATCAGAGGTCAGTCCTGTCTCACTCTCCGGGTCAGTCAGGGGAATCTCTACATAGTGTAGATCTCTACAGCGCCCTCTAATTGGACGGAGCACATTGAGAGGAGGAGTCGTCTGAGTCTCCGCCTCCTTCACCTGCAGTGGCAGCAGTGACCTCTGTTGAAGATGTAAAATAATAAACTGTTTCAAATCTGTCATTCAGTAAAGGCTTGTGATCCATTTGAGAGATTCTAATCTAGACGTTTGTGTGGTTTTAATAAAAAGTTGAATTTGTCTCAGTCACTCATTGGTCCTTAAACCCATTTTTAAACCAAATGTTTTCTTAACTCTCACTATTTTATAACCAGTAACCAGTACTTTTTGATGAGCAGCATTTGTCCGATCTCCTCCAGCTTCATTGGATCCATTGCGTCACTAACTGAACTCCTCTCTGGTTCCAAGGCACCAACCCCTGCTCCAGGAGTAACGGCGGTTGTCAGCAGCTCTGCTTCCACCTGGGCAGCGGGCGGCGGACCTGCTCCTGCGCCCACGGCCGACTGGCAGACGACGGCTTTGCCTGCGAGCGCTACGAGGGTTATCTGCTCTACTCTGAGAGGACCATCCTGAAGAGCATCCATCTGTCAGATGAGAATGACCTCAACTCTCCCGTCCAGCCCTTTGAAAACCCTGCTTTTGTCAAGAACGTCATAGCGCTGGCCTTCGACTACAGTCAGAAGACTGTTGGGACAAACCGCATATTCTTCAGCGACGTCCACTTTGGGAACATACAAATGATTAACGACGACTGGACGGGACGGACTGTCGTGGCTGAGAGTGAGTTCATGTTTCTCTTCTCTTTTCTTTCCCGGGTTTTAAACCTTTCTGTGGTTCTGATCCAGACATCCTGGAAATGTTTTGGACCAGGGTTGGACTGTTGTCTGGAGGATTTGTCCGATTGTCATGGAGATGTGTCCATGACAGGACAGCTTTGTCTAGTTTGGACTAGAATCAGAGTGAAATACTGAAACAAGAGGTGGAAATCCTACATTGATCTTTGTGGATTGGTTTTCTTGGTTCTATACAGACTGATGGTTTGGGTCTGGACCAGTGTGTAGGTTCTGTTTGTAGGAGAATCTGCTTCTAAGTCGTTTGTTATTCAGTGTTAGTTTCCATATAAATGTCATTACTGTGAATCTGGACCAGTTGTCCATCATGTTCTGCAGATCTTCAGCCTGGATCTTGTTGGTCTTGTTTCATTGATGTTCATGTTGTTTCACTGGTTGAACCACAGTTCAGTGTTTGTTTGACTAAATGTCTCTGACTGAACCAACCGTCCCGGCCAGGTTGGTTAGTCCATGACTTGACCCACTGTCCCACAGGACAGGTTTGTGATGGTTTCCTTCCTCCTCAGTGCAGTCTAATGGCCATGAATCCAAATGTGGAGAAGAACACGGGGCCCAGGTTTGGTTCTAATCCCTTTTCTTGTCTCCGCGGCCACCGCTCAGTCAATGTACAGAGAGAATATGGAATATATATATGTGTGTCCGTGTGTGTGTGTGTGTGTGTGTAAACAACCTAGAGTTTTTAATTACATATTAAATTGTGTTTATGCTGAAGTCGTTTGTTGTTGATCCTCATGGTGCAGTTAGTGTCCAATAAGCTCGCCCCCTGCAGGCAGTCACAGTCTGGTGTAAACTGATGTAGTAGCTGGTGAATCGGTGAAACTGCAGTGTTGGACTGTGTTGGACTGTGTTGGACTGGTGGGACCTGGAGGAGACCATACAGGTGAAGGTTGTCAGTCAGCTGTCTGAGATGACACACAGTGGATGAAGGGAGTTTAGACATAGGGCGACACTCAGTCCACGCCCCTTATTTTAAAGGAGGCTTTTTTTGTCTTCAAGCCGGTGGAGCTCTTTTCAAAGTCCACTGGCATCAGAATGGGGACAATGACGTGAACAAAACAAAGTTTTTTCCTGCCCAACTTCTTTACCTGCCTCTTGTCATTGCAGAAAGGTGACAATGTTAATCTTCCATATTTCCCTAATTAAACTTCATGTCCCCCGTTAATTACTGCGTGGCCCTGCCAGAGAAGTGCGAGACACCCAGAGCTGCCAGACAGCTTTTATTGCACGCTGTTAAATATGTGATCAACAGACTCAGTGCTGTCTAAATATTCTACATTATGGTTTCTGCGTCGGAAGCAGAATCCAGCAGAATCCGTTTCATCAGTGGCGTGTTCACCGTGAGCATCATTTCCTGGGCTGCAGGGAGACATGAAAGGAAACATGTGCCACTTGATGTTGGCTAAATGTCTCCGTCTGATTGATGCTGATGCTGGAATGGTATTAAACCCAGAGAAGACACTTTGTCTTTTTATCCATTTCATCTCCCTCATGTTGAAAATGTTTTATTTTGTCGATCTACAAAATGGCAAATGGAGTCAGAAATGAGCAAACACCCAGATCAGATTGTTCCAGCCCACTAACTAACTAACTAACTAACTAACTAACTAACTAACAAACAAAGCTGCGCTCCTATCTTGTGGACAAAGTGTGATTTGTGGCACCCGACGGCGTCCACACTCCAGAATCGTCCACAAACCCATTTCCAACCAGCGTAGTCAGGCGTCAAGTCATTTCACTGTCAGTCAACAAAGAGACACGATGGCACAGGGGGCGGGGCCAAGTGTGCAACAACTTTGTTGTTTAGTCAACACCAGATGTTAGCGTCAATTTGAACCCAAATAATTAGACCAAAAAATCAGAACCTTCAGATAACTTCACAGGAGGCTTTGGATCCTGAGCTTCCTTCTGTCTCTGGTATATGTTGGTATCTGCTGCGTCAGTGGGGAAACCTCAGGTCCTTCAGGAAGTTCAATAAAGGCCCAAGAAAAATAAAGAAAAATTGTATGTATTACCAATATATTTGTTCAGTGAGTGTTTTAAGCCCAATAATAATCCCTGTAGACTTGAACTAATGTTTCCTGTCAAACAATGGCTTCATAATGGAACAGGACATGGACCAATCACAGTTGTCTCCCACTGGTATCTGGGTGAAATAGTCTCTCCTCCATGCAGAAATACTGTAACAAAGACCATTTTAGCCACTGGGGGCAGTATTCCATTTGTCTTAGCCAATCATATGCCATTGAGTAAATGGATTACTCCTCTGAAAGCGCTGTGTCCGGCAGTAAATGCACACTAGAGGTCAGTGTAGGCTTATTGACACAGTTGGTCCAAGTGATGATCGCTGAGACAACCTGGTGAAGACCTCCCAGTCCCCCCCACTTCACTGCTTTCATCTTCTTCTGCTCTCAGCCATGTTGGCGTTTTAAGTCTCTGTTCTTCCCCCAGATGTGGGCTCAGTGGAGGGTCTGTCCTACCATAAGACCTGGGACGCTCTGTTCTGGACCAGCTCCACCTCATCCACCATTAGCAGACAAACTGTGGACCAGAGCAGAGAAGGTGCCTTCAGCAGAGAGGTTGTGATCACGCTCTCTGACGACGACCATCCTCACATCCTGGTCCTGGATGAGTGCCAGAGGTGAGTTTGAGTCCCGACCGCCCGTCCACCCTGTGGGACATGACCAACTCTTTATTCAATCACCGATGTCTTTGGTCAAATGTCTGCGTCCCCGGCCCCCGCTCTCTGTGACTCAGCACAAATGTATTTGCTGTTTGACAAAGATTAGTTGAGCGTCCAGGTTCTTCCTCCTGCAGCAGAAAGTTTCTCCTCTTTGTTTGTCCAGACGGCGCCATCTATTGGACGACTCTCTGATCCTCGCCGTCTTACTTGGTTGTTCAAGCTAAGAATATATATTTTGGATTAAAAAAAAAAATCCCTGACATTGGAAAAGCCAGACGTTTCCTCCTCCTCCACTAACTCTCACACTCTTGTATTTATTACTTAGTTCCTAAAATAAATTGCACTTAATGGAGAAGGTCAGTGTCAGAGTTATTAGAAAAAAAGTCACATTATTGCAGATTTAAGATACTGTATCTGCACTGGCCTATTAGTTTTATGATACATTTTTAAGATCTTTTTCTTGTCCATAAATCTTTTTATTGACTTTACACTTGATGTGGAGCCAACATTTGTCCCAGAACTGGCTTTTAAAACCATGTGCTGCCCATTAGTGGAAAAGGCAGATGAAGGACCTGGACCTGAGGGGAGATACTGGACCAGACAGACGCCGATGGTTGACAGAGGAGAATGGGGAAGGATCTTAGGAATGGACGGACGGACGGACGGATGGATGTGTGTGTGTGTGTGTGTGTGTGTATACATATATTTATATGTATATTTATGTGTGTGTGTGTGTGTGTGTGTGTGTGTGTGTCACCTATTGATCTGCTCTTCTGCCTCTGTTGTCTCTCTCTCTCTCTGTCTCTCTCTGTCTCTATGTCTCTCTGTCTCTCTCTCTCTGCTTGACTTGAACATGAATAAATCACCTTCGTCTTCGTCCCCTGGTGTTAATCTGTTTGTCAGATGAGAACTGATGACTTTTGTCCTCCGGGACAGGCTCAGGTCTGGACGGTCCACTAGCTGGGCCGCTGGTGATATATGACTGATAGGACCGTGTGTATGATCTTTATGGATCGGTATCGACCGCAGACTGATTTATCTCATGCATTGGTTTGTCTTTTATTATTGGTCCTGTCTTTGTCTGTCAATAAATTCTAGCCTGATGTTTTGGACCAACTGGAACGAGCAGCGGCCCAGTATCATGAGGTCCACTCTGTCAGGCCAGAACCTGAGGATTATCATCAGCACGGACGTCCTGACTCCCAGCGGACTGACCCTGGACCACCGGGCGGAGAAGCTCTACTTCTCGGACGGAAGCCTGGGCAGGATCGAGAGATGTGACTACGACGGCTCGGGCAGACGCGTAAGTCTGACCGTAATGGAATCCGAGGACATTTGATGGACGTAGGATGAGTTGTAGTTTAGTTTTCCCTCAGAATGGATCTGAATAATTGAAAAAAGCATTTGCATATTTATTTACTTTTCTCCCATTTTCCAATTCACCACAGCCACAGACTGGCTTTGATCCGTGGACTGACTGGAGAGAACGGATTTTCTGCTTTTGTCTCTGAGCGACGCTTACGTCGCCTCACAAAACATCCAAGAATCAGACGCGGTGTCAGAGCGTCAGACAGATTCTTCCAGATCTGACACTGTGTTCCATTTAATCTCTCATTCCTACTGTACTCACAGCCATGAACCGCCTCTCCAGTCTCTTTCTTCTTCCTGGTCTCTGAAGGTGCAGATGGCTTCCTTAATCACACAAGTCATTCCCTGCCAAAGTAAACAGGCTCAGTTGGGGGGCGGGGGGGTTCATTTTGCCTGTGAAATATTTCATACATAATGCATGATCCGACCCCCCCGTACCCCCCGCTAAGACGTGTACATCCTCTGTGTCCCCAGAGTGCAGAGAATTACAGAACAAGATTATCTTTTTTCTAACCGGGCACCTGGGTGCGTTTCAATTAGTCGCCCCACGTATGCTGCCCACCCGGGTCACGAGGCTGCCACAGTCCTCACCTCTGGGTCCCCGCTGCCGTCGACTCCTGCTAACCGAGGCTTTCCAGTGAAATTGCTCTGTGTGTCGATGCTCCATTCCAATTAAAATGTGTGAATTAAACAGCAGCAGCAGCAGCAGCAGCTGATTGTCAACTTCAGCACTTTCCCCCAAACCAGGGGGGAGAGAAATGTCAATGAAACTCGTCCAAGACATTTATACTGCAGCGAGACGGCTTGGAGGACAGGGACACTCCCCACTGCACTGACTACATGGACATAGACCACATAGATCAGTGGTTTGGATCCAGTCTCAGTCAGGAAAGAGTGAATAGAACAGTCTCAGTGTCGTAGCGTCGCCGTTTCATAAAAACAAGAGCTCAAAATAGCGTCTTTCTGCAGCGCGTCCCAAACCTCATTTTCCATCAATATGTTCCTTCTTCCTAAACCATCTGCTCTGCTCTGTCTCTCACTTGTCTGATGTCCATTGGTTGCTTCCCCACACTGGGCTCCTTTAATCAACACCTGTCCTATTAATCCCTCCACGGCGCGGGGCTAATGTGGTGCCACTTACAGGCCTGTCCCAATAATGGCTGAGTCCACGGAGCTGCTGGAGGCCACCGTCCTCCACAAATCTATTCCACAAGGAGGACCTTGATGGATTCCTCCCTCTTTGTCGATGACACTGTCATTTACTCTTCCAACATCTGGGTTAAAGTGTCGGTGGCCGTGTTTATTCTTCAGTTTCATTTTTCAGCTTCATATTGACCAAATATTGACTTTATTTTTCTTTAAAGCTTTAACAATTTTAAAAGAGAAAAAATAAAAGCAACGCTAACACTTCTTGTTCTTTCACATTAAGGTCATCATCAAATCAGGAGGCGGGAACTTTTATGGCCTTGCCCTCCATGCTGATTTCATCTACTGGTCAGACTGGGCGAGGAGGTCAATACTGCGGTCCAACAAGTACACGGGTGGAGACACCAAGGTTCTCCGAGCAGACATCCCTCATCAACCCATGGGCATCACTGCAGTGGCCACAGACACCAATAACTGTGAGTTTTCTCAGACCTTCACTTCATCTTCAACGTCCGTTGTTGCAGTTTTGTATGAGGACGAGGGACAACAGAGAGAGAATTGATAATATGACATTTTTGGCTGTCGTTGTTGTGGCTTTTCAGAGTAAAAGGGTTTCCTGTCAAGAAGAGGAACTGGATTTTAGCATCATTATCCCAGAACAAAAAAAATGGGACTGAGCTTCAGTTGAGGTCCGCAGCTCTGTTACAGAACCAGGCCCTGTTTGCACTTCAGTCAAATTCAGAATGGCTACAAAGTCAAGTTTCACCAGTGATTAATAAAACCGACCCGTGTTGATGAGGGAGTCTCTGTAGAAGGTTTCTAAGTAGAACAAAAGAAAGTGGGCTTTAGTCTCCCAGTGGTTGGACCACGACGCTCCTCGTTTATCTCCTCTTGGTTAATTATCAGACTCTTCCTGATTTTTTTTTTTTATAACACAGGATGTTTTTTATTGATATTAAAATAGAAATAATCCAAGAGATGTTCTACCTGGGTCAGAACCAGGAATGGTCGGAATCCCTTTTTTCAGGGCTGAACTAAAGCTTCTTCTTTCTTTATTTGATATTTGGCAAAGCAATTTAGTCCAAGTGTGAATACAGAGAAAATCCCATTTCTCCAGCCCCCAGTTCCTCAGGCGCTCCATGGAAAAAGATCTCATTCTCTGCTGCCTTTCTCAGCCGTCGGTGTTCATTATTATGAACAGCATTAAGGCACTGCTGCTGCTCGCTGAGGTTGTTTTTAATAAATGTCATGGACCATAACTCTACCTTAATGACACCTGTTCTAATGCAGATTGATGTTCAGATCTTTCTCTGGGCGAGTGTTGTTTGTGTTTCTCCATGAATTTGAAACAATCCAACACAGACTCAAGAAACATTGGTCTCTGGGAGAACAGTTCCATCAGTTCCATCAGTTCCAGCCTGAAGCTGCAGGGGCAGCACCAGGTTTCATGTACAGTTACACACGTTAACGTTGATACTTCACATTGACAGCGTTTACAATCTAGGGGTCCCAGCCCACATGGGGACACCTGGATAGAAATGAGGTCGTTTTACAACTGTATCTTTTTGCAGTCGTGGAATAAATGTCCGGTCCACTCTTCAGTTTCTGGTCCGTGTTAATGTGGGTTTCCTGACTTGACTGACTCTCCTTGTCTGTGATGGAAGGCCAACTGTCCCCGTGTGGACACATGAACGGAGGCTGCGGCGACCTGTGTCTTCTCAGCCCACAAGGGAAGGTGAACTGCACCTGCCGCGGAGAACGTGTGCTGCTGGACAACAACAGATGTGTGTGTAAGTCACATTTCATTTTACTGAGGTCACAACTTCCAACCCGTGGAGCCCTCCCTCCACCAGGTATTGATTTTAATGGTCCGTTTTATGCACTTGTTATTTTGAAAGTCATGGTCCACATTGATATGCATGGAGCGGCGTGGCTGTGCTACGTACCCGGGCCGAGATGGTATCGCTGCTGTGTGACTTTATCCTCCTGAACATGAGCAGACGCAGACAGAACACATTGAGCAGCTGCTGCTGCTCCTTTGTCTGAGCAGTGAATGGATAATGATTCCAGGAGTCACCGTCGATACCAGTCAGGAAAAGGCTGCCATGATGCTGAGCTTCTCTAACTTCAGGCCCAGAGAAGAAAAATACAGTTGAGCAGAAGGACGTTCTTGTCAGGAGTCAGAGATGAAAAAGATTCTCCACGTTGACGAGCTGCTGTTTGGATCTTAAACAACGTGTTGACAAACAGAACCAAGGATGGAGGCAGAAACTGGACCGGGAGTCTGGGAAGGAGTTGGACTTTTTTCAAAATAAAGCAGGAAAAGTCTGTGTTGGTGACTTTTCTGGACACGGACAGTAAACGTATCAATGATTGAAAAGAAAAGTCATTTTTAACCATTGTCTCTGGGAAGATGTAGAAAATGTTCAGACAAAAACTACAGCTCATATACATATAGAGGGAGAGAGTTTTTTATTTCAGTCCAGATACTTTTCCCCTTTTTTTTTCCATCTTAATCTAAACGTCAACAGAATTCCAGTTTATGATACGGAGCGTTTGATGGCGTGGTTATCAGGGTGTTATAGTTATCAAATGAAAGTAGGAAGGTTGAAGCTCTGGCTGACAGTCGGCATCATCACTCTCCATCTCCGTCTTCTTCTGCAGCAGAGAATTCATCCTGCAACATCCACACTGAATTTGAATGTGGGAACGGAGAGTGCATCGACTACCAGCTCACCTGTGATGGAGTGGCCCACTGCAAAGATAAATCAGACGAGAAGATGCAGTACTGTGGTGAATAAAACACACACTCTCACACACCCGGGCCGGTGCAGCGGTACCACCGCAGCGTCTGAACCCAAACATGTTGATATTGATTGCTTCTTGTCGTTGACGTCTCTGCTGCTCAAATATATTCATGTGATTCCGACCCTTCAGACAACAGGAGCTGTCGGAAAGGCTTCAGGCCCTGCCACAACCGCCGATGTGTGGCCAACAGTCGCTTCTGTGACAAGATGGATGACTGTGGGGATAACTCCGACGAAGCTTTCTGTGCCAGTGAGTCACATCCGTCCGACCCGTCCCTCCTCCCACTCCAATAGAGCAGGCCAGGCCACACGCTGTGTTCAGCCCTCAGCATCTAATGAGCCTCCAGATCATAAACACCAGAACAAACTCTCAACAACAAAGTTTTCCTATTTATTTTTCATACAGTCTGAGAAATATTGATTTTACTCCAACCTTCACGGTGAGAAAAACAAATGAGCAGAGTGTGTTTACTCCCTGCACTTGGTTATAGTAATAGCATTAGCAATAACACTATTTGACAATATTTTTTACAGATTTAACAAATGAATGATTTGACATAGAAAAAAAATAAGGTATTTTATAGTTTTTATAGCTTTCCTGTAAATTCTTCCAGGTGATTCAGATGACAACCTTGTTCTCTGGTCTTTGACCAACTGCTCTGTACCAGGACCATACAAACTACACTTATTGGAAAAAATACATACATACATACACATATATATGTGTGTGTTTATTTATTTGTTTTTTTAAACAATTCAATCAATGTGATTTGTCTTTCGTCACACAATCGATCCTGAGAATCTACCTCGTGGCTACAAATGGGCACACTACTGCCACCTAGTGAGCTGATGTAGTAACAAGATTAGTGAACTTATTTGTCCATGACTAATTAATTCAAAACAATGCATGCAAGTCTGAGCCGTAGAGTAAACAGCAGACGGAGCGCCCCCACAAGGAGAGCGAAGTGCGTCGACCCAGAGAGGCCTTCACTCCATCACGAGTGTCGTCTTTAAGCCAGTGTTTTTAATGTTGCTGTGAGGCCAACGATGACTCCCTGCTTTTAGCCTTAACCTGTCACTTTTAATGACAGCGTTATGTTGTACGCTGATGATAAAACACACAGGACGTTTGTGCTGGAGTTCTCGGACCAACCACAGAACCAAGAAGCCTGGGTGCATGAACCGCTGTGAGAGGGGGTGGAGCCTCTCCTGCTCAGTGCAGTCAGATGCTGCAGCTCCTCCTCCTGGAGTCCATTTCACCTCAGTAATGGTGTGTGAGTCACCTGTGTTTTTCTACAGGCTCTGATCTTTTTGAAATGGTCATTTTCTCCCCCAGACGTCACCTGTGGCTCCTCAGAATCCCGCTGTAAAGATGGCAGCTGTATAAGCAGCTCAGCCTGGTGCAACCAGGTCATCGACTGTGCTGATGCTTCGGACGAAAAGAACTGCAGTGAGTTTGGCTGAAGGACAACACACACACACACACACACACACACACACACACACACACCCCATCACTGACAGTAGAGTGGGAGAACGTAAATATCAGACTGACTGATGGAAGAAATATGAGGAGAGAATAGAAGGAGGGAGCAGCCGACAGACGACGATGATGAGAGTTGAATGAGCCAATCAGAGAGAGGAACAAAAGAGCAGGATACTCAACTGCTGGGTCACACCCCAAAGTGGACCGTAGAGCAGTGGTCATTGGGTTGCCAGCCTTTGACAGGACAATATATGTGTAGACAATTGTCCATTTAGTCTGCAGTGGACTAGACAACAGGATGAGTCTGTATCTTTACAACCCAGACCTTCACAGATGTAGTGAAGGTTCCTTCAGATGTTTTGGGTTGAAGGAAGGACCCTGATGTTTGGGACGATGACTGTGCTCCTCCACTTTGTATCCAGGCCACAGCGACTGCTCTCACTACTACAAGCTGGGGGTGAAGGAGAAGAAATTCATCAGCTGCAACAGCACCTCCCTGTGCATCCACCCGTCGTGGATCTGCGACGGCTCCAACGACTGTGGAGACTACGTCGACGAGACCAACTGTCAGGGTGAGTCACCTGCCGTCACTCAGCCAATAAGGTCGTCGTCATCATCATCATCATCACAGATGGTTGTTGATTTGTCCTCCATCAATGAATAAAGTGGTCCAGAGCAGATGGAGACCAGAGTCCTCACTCACAGACCAACGACTGAAGTGGTTGTGTGTCTTCTTTAGTGTCTAATGGACAGAAGTGTGAGGAAGGACACTTTGCCTGTCCCAGTGGGAACTGCATCTCCAGCGTGTGGCTGTGTGACGGCCAGAAGGACTGTGAGGACGGTGCCGATGAGTTCCAGTGTGGTGAGTGACGAGCGTCTCCTTCTCCCTACATCTCAAATGTCACTGCAGCCTGTGTGAAATGGTTGGACTTCAAACATCTGAGAGAGCTGATAGGAATGGTTCCAGTCTCCAGTCTGGGAAGGTTCTTCTTCTTCTTCTTCTTCTTGTTCCAGGACAAATGGACCAGCTGTGTGACGGCCAGAAGGACTGTGAGGACGGTGCCGATGAGTTCCAGTGTGGTGAGTGACGAGCGTCTCCTTCTCCCTTCATCTCAAATGTCACTGCAGCCTGTGTGAAATGGTTGGACTTCAAACATCTGAGAGAGCTGATAGGAATGGTTCCAGTCTCCAGTCTGGGAAGGTTCTTCTTCTTCTTCTTCTTCTTGTTCCAGGACAAATGGACCAGATTTGCTGAGAGTTAATTATCAGGTCCAGTCCAGAGGGAAATGTCCCTACGTTTCAGGAAAGTCCACTGATCTGATTAGACACAACATCAGATGTCGTGGTGTTGGAAATGACATTGATGTCATTGTTTCCAGGCTGCGCTGGATTTTTTAGCTTTCCTCCGTCAGGGTTGTCATTTCCAGCGTGAAGATACGCTGGGTGACGGAGCCCTGCCTCCACCCACGGTGGGATCCATAATTTCTTGCTCTGTGGTCTGACCTGAAGCGCACGTCCTTCCTCTTTCATCTGAACATTTCATCAGAGCCTTGGCAGACTTCAGCAGCCCTGACATCTGACAGAAGGAGCTGTTGGAGGAGAGTGGAGAGTGGACCCCCTCAGTGGAGCAAACCCACGACTTTACTCTCCATATTTTATTCTGACCTTTAGTGATAATCATCAGCTCACATCACTGGCTTTTCTTCTCATCCCACCTTAACAAACCCTCAGACTGGACACAGGCCACGGGTTCAGGAGATGATGGACATGTCAACTATCAGCAGAGAAGGAGACATTTGTTAGGACTGGATCCATGTGTGTCTCAACCAACACTTTCATTTAGAACGTTCACATACACAGTATTTGCGGGGACCATTCAGAGATTATCATTGGTTTGGTTCCTGATCAACTGGACAAAGTTCTTATTCTTGAAGACGTCTTCCTCAGTTCTCAACTGAAGAAGACTTTAGGATGATTGGTGAAGAAGGCGGAGACACAGAGAGATTCTTCTTCTTGGTGTCCATGCTGTGATGATTGCTAAATGACCCAGTAAACCTCCACCCACCCCTGGCCCCAGGAACACAGAACATGATGAAACACTGGGAGATGAAAAAATTAATGGCTTTATATTTTTGGGCTATTGATTCAGACCACTGCTTGTCAAATGGTGGCCTGAGGACCAGATGTGAACCAAAGATATCTATTTGTGGACAGTGAGCTGAACGTATCTCCATGGGCTCCATGGTCACTGAGCCAAGTTTTCTTCTCATTCTTGAAACAGAACACGTTTCCACATTTCTAAAAGTTCGTGGTGTTTTTGAGTTTCTGACACCTTTGATTTGCACTTTGTTTTATTCCAGTATTTAATTCAATTCATGACAAAATGGAAATGTTTTTTTTCTTAATAAGGTGACGGTTTTATGGCCCGTGGCTTTGGCCACTGCAACCAATGACTGGTCCAAACACAGTCACGTCTGGATGGTTATTTAAGATGTAGATTTGTGTAGAAAAACCAATTGAACAAGGAAATAAAAAGGGTTTGATTAAGGGAGCTGCAGAGACTGAGACAAATAATGAGGGATTTTTAATTCTGAGAATTCCTCCGCTGTTTGATTAATGGGCCTTAAATGACATCTCCCTCTGCAGACTCGTCCTGCCTGTGGAATCAGTTCGCCTGCTCAAAGAACAAATGCATCGCCAAACAATGGCTGTGCGACGGGGAGAATGACTGCGAAGACGGTCTGGACGAGAGCGCGCAGATCTGCGGTGAGTGCCCTGTAGGACGCCACCACAAAGGACAGGTCCAGGACACAATGTCTGACAGCTGCATGTGTCCTGGGAGTCCAGCTGGAAAATTTCATGAAAAGAGATGAAACACAGTCTTAATGAGAAGAAGAAGAAGAGAGCAGATATTTCTGATGACTGGAGTGGGCAATGAGGCAGAGAGATTCTTCATCACTGACAACACAGAGATCTGTGTGTGTGTGTGTGTGTGTGTGTGTTGATAATAAATACTACAATAAAACAAAGGAATCCAACCACAATAAAGGAGGAAGAGGAAGAAGAAATGCTGCAAACACTCACTGCTCATGTAATTGGATTGTAATGGAGTGTCAAGGAAATATTAATGAAGTGGCCCCGAGGTTTCACAGCCACAGTTTAGTCAAAAACAAGATCTGCTTGTGAGCTACACCCAAACCTCCACCTGTGTTTCCCCTGTTCCCAGTTTTTTTTTAAATATGAAATTGTTGTCTTGTAAAATTCTACTGAGTAATTATTACACATGCATCACCATCATCATTTAGTGCCAGACTCCATCACGTAAATGTTGGTTTGGTAAAAACCACTGTATCTCCTGTGTTTCACTTTGCCTGATTCCGATCCTCGAGCGTGTGGTTGTGTTTTCCTCCCAGGCTCGGTGACATGTGCTCCGGGGCTGTTCAGTTGCCCGGGGTCATACGCCTGTGTTCCAAAACGCTGGCTGTGTGATGGCGAGAGAGACTGCCCTGATGGGAGCGATGAACTCTCTGCAGCTGGCTGCGGTAAAACCCCGTCCTCTTCTTCTACACACTGACAAAATGACTGTGTTGTCGCACAATAATCTTCTTGTGTGGTCCCTGAATGCAACACAGCGTTTGCATGAAATTTCAACTAATGACTGTGAACTTGGACACTTGTCCCACCAATGATCCAATCACCACAATGTTGTTCCCAAAAGCTCCGTGGAAGCTCCACCACAGTTCTACACAGACCCCCCAACACTGATCTTACTGATCAAGGTCTCCTCAAAGTGGAGTTAGACAATGGCTGTAGCAGAGTTTCAGACTAACGTTTGTCACGACTTCATCTTTGATAAACCGAGGTCCCTTCAATCATCTCCAACATCAAACTCAGTGCTAACCTGGCAGCTGGTGGTTTCAAACCCACACACTGGGCCAATAGTGGAACACAATGACATACTGTATATAAAAGGGAAAATAATCAAGTTCTGTTGGACTGACTGGACAGATGGAACAAGAAGCAGATGTTCCTTCTAAAGGTTCTGTCCAAATCACTTACACACTTGTATATGTTTCCCATCACGGTTTTAATTCAATAGAAACAGCAGAAACTTCACAGTCATTTGAGTTGATGGAACCAGGACAAGACGCAGGGATCAGGGGACATTTTCTGACTCAGGAGCCAAGTCTTCTCTGAAGGTTGAGGGTTAGAACATCAGAAGATGAAATATGACTCACAGTCAAACAAATCATTTGTGTCCAAACTGAAGCTACAGAGTTAACGTTGCTGTTTTGTCGTCTCTCAGGGGATTTTACAGACTTTTACAGATAATACGGCCCGTGATGATTGACCATGAAAGTAAACATAATGTGACATATAAACACTTAGTTGGTAAATTGTTGTCACGGTTGTTGACTGACACGTACAGACGCTACTTTGAGAAATGTTTGTCCCTTAATTTAATTTCAGCCTTTTTTTTTTTTTTTTTCTCTCTCTTCCTACATTAGCGCCAAACAACACATGCGACGACAGCTCATTTCGCTGCCACAACAAGGCGTGCATCCCCCAGAGATTTGTCTGCGACCACGATGACGACTGTGGAGACGGATCTGATGAGTCAGTGGAATGTGGCAAGTAGATTTATCTCACTCTCTGTCCCTAATATTCCCAGGCGTCACTGAATTGTGCTCTAATGGGGCAGTTCCACCAAAATGCAAAAG
The DNA here is from genome assembly GCA_016785265.1 of Paraplagusia blochii. NCBI lineage: Eukaryota > Metazoa > Chordata > Actinopteri > Pleuronectiformes > Cynoglossidae > Paraplagusia > Paraplagusia blochii. The sequence goes on from JAFBJS010005543.1 coordinate 638,947, forward strand.
ACAAATTCTGGCGCAGCAGCTGAGACGCAGTCTTCTGGCCATGATTCATGAATCCATTCATGTCGCTGCCTCCTCTAATGACCTGAACGTGGCCTTCTTCTCCTAAAACCCTAATGAAAATGTTACTGAATGCAGTAATTAGGAGTCGTCATCCTCATCTATCCTGCGTCCTGATGTCCTGAACAAATGTCTCTGGAATCTGGACTCCTGCTTGAAGACAAGAAGAATTCCCTGCTGCCTCAGGGAGATATGTCTCTCTTTTAATCACTGAGTATTTTTTCACAATGTCAAATATTCCTTCACCAAAGAAGCTCAGAACCAGGTCCGACCGTGGTTTGGTGGTGAATGTTTTCATAATAGGCTTTAATGAAATGTAATGTGTAACAAGGTTTAGCATCACAGGAAACTTCAGTTCTGTACAACGGCAGCGCTCATTGTCTCCACGTCTCTGTCCTCTCCCTGTGTCACCGCCTGCACTTCATTCACCAATGGACTTCATTCCTTTGTTGAAGAATTGCACCAGGTCTTTTATAGAACAGAATTATTTTCTAGATAAATGTATGAAAATGAATCATTTTAGGACATTCCATCTGCCCCCCCCCCCTCCCCCGGTCCTTTTTTAAGTGTCTTCCATTGATTTGACTAGTACTTTCCGCGCCTCCCTGCTGTAGCTCCAGCTCCTAAACACAGGTGGAAACAAGATTCAATGACTGGAGCGTTTCTCCAGGAACCTCTTTATAAAGAGGAAGGACATTCTTTAAAGACAGGAATTTACTGGGACTGAGAGGAGGACAAGATTCCATGGACGGTGACCTGGAGGTGGAGGTGTCGTCACATCAATGTTGCCTGGAGTCTCTTCACACAAACAGACTGGGATTAAACTCACAGCCTCAATCTGCATCAAAGTCTGAACCTGTGTTGTTCTGGTCCAAAGTTCTGCTCAGAACATTGGTCTGTAACCATCAGTCTGTCAGACTATACTATAAATATACGATGAATTTATTGAACTTGAATGAAATCAACCCAGTGTGTATATATATAGTAAATATACTAAAATATAAAATGGTTAATAGTTAGAGAGAGATTTCCTACAACAGTGTGTCTGAGGAGACAGAGAGAAAACACTGCTTCATATTCTACTATTTTTGTTGTTGTGTGATAGGATTTTAAAAATACCTCCTGACTCCCTTTAGTCTATCGCTCCTGTGGATCCGAGGAGTTCCGCTGCAGGGATGGACGCTGTCTCCTCAGCTCTCAGTGGGAGTGTGACGGTCACGCAGACTGTCCCGACCATTCTGACGAACTGCCTCTAAACCTCAAATGTCTGGCGGCAGGTAAGAATCCTGTTTTTGGCTCACAGCTGGAAACTCTTCATCAGTGTCACCGTCGGAACCACTTCCTCAGGAAAGGAAGTCTGTGGTAGAAACAAAAGGTTTTCAACTCAGGACCATGAATCCGTCAAACTCCACTCAAGGGCCAAAATGTCCCCTGACCTGTTTGAGGAATCGTACCAATAAAAGCATCTCGGTCTTTGTAGGAAGTTTGTGCAACGGCTCCTTCTTTATGTGCTCCAACGGTCGCTGCATCTCTGAGGGGAACATCTGCGACGGCAAGGACGACTGTGGAGATCGGTCGGACGAGAAGAACTGCAACTTGAACGAATGTCTCAACCGCAGGGTCAGCGGGTGCACGCAGGACTGTCAGGACCTCACCGTGGGATACAAGGTAGGTCGCTTCCCTCGTCCACCTGCAACCCTACAGATGGACGGATTGAAACACAGATTGAAATGTTAATTGAGCGCCGACTCTGAGCACAGACATTATTTCCAGTCTAATGGCTGCTGATTTGTGGAGACCATCTTTATTAGAGATGCTACAAACACTGAATCACTAATAATGAATGCACCTCATCATGAGCATCATTAGAAAAGGTCCAGGACGCTCCATACACTCACTGGTCAAAGAGGGTTGAGGAGGACGTTCTCTTCTTCACACCTTTATCCCTGGATTTCTTCTTCTCCCTTCTTTCATGCAACAGTGTCTGGAAGCAAAAGTGGGTTTTAGTCGAGAGAAACCAGACAGATGTAAACATTTATGTTAATAGTTTCTTTCTTTCTCTGTTTCCCAATTTCCCCAAAATCAACTCCTATCAGATTAGTAAGGATGTGTCCAACTGTCTGTCCATCTGTCCGTCCGTCTGTCTGTCTTTTACATTTACATCTTGTCAAGATACACTTTAAGACGTACGACCCCAGAACCCTGCTGCGTGTTCAACTCCACCCACGCCTGTCATCACCATTGGGTGAAGTTAAGTCTGGTTGATCCAGACTAAGCCCTCACACTAGGAGAACACTCTCTTCCCATCTGCTGTCAGAATCACGTGCAGCTCCTCAGCTCTGCTGCCACCTCCCACACAGAAGCAGACCATCATCTGGTCCACCTTACAGCTAACAGGACATGAAGGTTCTGAAAGAGTCCACACCAGCACCAGTCTTTATTACCGTACTAGGATTAGGAAAATCAGGTGTTTTTCACTCTGACATTTGACTTGTTGGTGAAGTTTCATCCAAATGAGCTGCTCCTCCGTCTATTCAAAGACAGATTCACACCTGGACGTCCTTCACATCATTATATTCAGATGTCCCTAAAATCTGTCCACACTGGAGTCCAATCTAGTTCCCGTCACACTCCATAGAGGATAAGATCTTTGAGGACAGCAGATGTACAATTCAAAGACAGGACATTCAGGAGGACATCACTTGACATGACCTGTCTTCTGCACCTACTTTCAAACCGCTTCCCTCTCTCCGTGTCTCTGTGTGTCCATCCAACATACAGAACAATATCTGTACTGACAACAAGTGTTTCCGTTCATCACTCTTCTATGGTCATGACATCAGGCAGGAGGTGAACTGAGAAGATTCTCTACTAACAACAGTTTTCTCTCTTCATCTTCATGTTCATGTTCTGACACTAAATGATTACATCAACCATGAGACTATGAACCTTCACTCCGTCTCCTTGGAAAACTGAGGAAAGAGAAGGAGCTCAGACGTCGTGGTGACATAGACGTGTATATATATATATATATATATATATATATATATTCAGATTTCTGTGTTTTTTTTATTATTATTTCCATATCCATATCTCAAGCCTGTAAGAAGTCTCTTCTCCCTAAAATGTCTGTGTTTATTTCCCTGTTTGTCCTTTGTTTGTGCCCAGTGCAAATGTTGGCCTGGATTCCACCTGAAGGATGATGGGAAGACCTGTGTTGACATTGATGAATGCTCCACTACTTTCCCCTGTAGCCAGCGCTGCATCAACACGTACGGCTCATTCAAGTGCCTGTGTGTGGACGGCTACGAAGCCTCGGAGCGCAATCCCAATACGTGCAAAGCCCTTTCAGGTCAGTCTGGTTCCACTCGCCATTTTAATGGCCGACCGCCGGTGGCTGAGCCGTTCTCAGGCCGCGTCTCGTGTCCTCATTTCAGCCGAGGAGCCTTTTCTCATCATGGCCGACCACCACGAGATACGCAAACTGAGTGTGGACGGCTCCAACTACACCATCTTGAAGCAGGTAGGACGACCGCGTCTTCCTCACGGTCTGCCCCCTGCTGTTTGCTGTATGCACTTTGCAAATGTACGTGAAAGGTGCTTCTCAGCAGAGACGAACCTGTGACCTGTTGGAAGGTGAGAGCTTTTTTTCTCAACCTGAGTGTCGTCCACGAGCCTCAGTGAAGAGTCGTTTGTGACAAATGACACGGTCGACGTCCGTCGCAATTTTCCGTGGTCCCGCCCCGTGGGCAGAGTAAAACAGCCTCTCCGACTGACACAGAATGGAATGACTGTGTTGAGGACCCTAGAGAAAAGCTATTATAATCATTCCTGGGTCTGAGCGCGGCCGCTGCGGGCGACGCTGGGATGTGACTCCTCATTGGCTGTGATTTACTGCGACTCCACGCGTTGGTATCGTCATATTAACCTTTCACTCTCTGTATCTCATAACTCCCATAACCTCAACCCACTTTACTCATTGCATTTTATCAGCAGCTGACCTCAGATCAGAGCCACCATCCCATTACCTCCCTGCTTTAAATAATATTGTCACCACACGATGCAAATTTAAAAGGAAATAATCTGAAAGCAGATGATTGTCCTCCCACAGTTATAAACACAGTTGTCTGGTTTTCAGCACAACTCATTAGATGTCACTTCCATTGACCCACTCTCTTCTCCTACAGCACAATATTTTAATTTATTATAAATCTTTTCATTTTCTGCCTCTTGGCGTGTTAGGACTCTTCTCAAACTAATGAATAAACAATAACGCTGGTAATAAATTCATTTATATATATATATTATTATCCACACAGAGGAGGTGAGGTGAGATGGATGACATCTGATTCATTTAAACCAGATTACAATAGATTAAGATGCATTTAGATTAAACGAAATAAAACAGTTTTTATCCCTCGTTGGAATTCAAGTGACGCTGCTATAACAACAGCAAAATTGAAAAGTTACTGAAACTGTGTTTCATTTTTTAATAATGTGTAGCTTTAATTATTGAGATTCCTGTAAATAAACTCCTTCAGCATGAATTAGTAAATCTGATCCCAGTGGACATTTCTAACATTTCTTTGATCCCTGATTCTTGGAAACAAGCAGAGAGACAGAGACAGAGACAGACAGAGTTCTGACTGTGTCCTGTGTCTCCGGTTAGGGAGAGTGGCTCAGGTTGTTTCCTTCAGATGTCTCAGCCAAGGACAGCTCCCGCTGGAGACTTTGGCGCCTGACTGTGAGGGCGTTGATGATACGATGAAGACGTCTCATTTTGTCTGTCACATTATCTGACAGCCTTTATCAACGCCCGGTGACAGACGGCGGGACGAGGACACTTGTTTTGTGAACAGCTTTATCTGAGTGACGTTGAGGTCCAACCAGGACGACACAGAAACAAAGTGTCTGACTCTTCAGCTCTGATACTACAGTGGACTCACCGTCCACCGTCTGGTCCACTGCTCTATGTCCCAGCAGAGGAGTGGACGCTGCGTGGCAGAATGTCAGATTCTGGCTGTGTTTGATGCTCACAGGGTTGAATAAATGTTGATGTATGTAATGCACTTGGTCAAACTGTCTTCTCACCTCCTGTCTGTCCTGCAGGGTCTCACCAACATCATCCACATTGACTTTGACTACAAGAAGGAGTTCATTTACTGGGTGGACTCCACCAGACCAAGTGGTCGCAAAATAAACAGGATGCGTCTCAATGGCAGCGACCTCAAGGTGAGACAAAGGCTTCTTCATACCTGTGGACACAGATGGGACTTAGAGAGTTCCCAGGAACCGGGCCGTCTTCTCTCTGGGACTGGGCCAGTGTGTCCCTTCACATAGTTGAGACAAAGGACTGAATGTGGAGCTGACTCTTTAAGACAACGTTAACTACGGTGAAATGTTACCTTTCCTGACCTTGAATTGTACCACAGCCCCGGCACTGGGGACACTGGGGCCTCAGCGTTGCCCCCCAGTGGGTGGACACTCCCAAAGTCATTAGCAGTGGCTCAATGTCTCTCAAAGTGTCTTTTTTCAACTGCTGCCACTTCTGAGCAAAGTGATGAGACAGTAGAGAGTTTCTCCACCAGTGATGCTGCTGGTCCTTGAACGCACCACATAGGTGTGTTTCTACCTGGGTCCACAGAAGCAGGTGTCTCCACATGAAGTCACAAAAGTTCAAAACCCGCAAGGAATGTGTTGGACAGACAAGGGTTGTGGTTTGATTGAGATGCATCTTGTGGTCTCCTCAGATGGATGTTCATGTCCTGAGCGGCTCAGACCTCTCCTTGTTTTTCAGTCTGTGTTAAACTGACGGATGAGAATCTGCCTCCTGTTGGAAACAAGTTTTTCAGGGTGTATTTGCTCCATCATTTCTCTGTCTCTTCTCCTCTCCCCCTGTCTCCGTCCTCCTCCTCCTCCTCACCAGATTGTCCACAGGACAGCAGTGCCCAGTGCTTTGGCTGTGGATTGGATTGGAAAAAACCTCTACTGGTGTGATGTGGAAAGGAAAACTATGGAAGTTTCCAAATCCAACGGTCTGTACCCAACTGTGCTGATCAGTTCCGGCCTCCAGAATCCTTCAGATCTGGCTCTGGATCCACAGACAGGGTGAGCGTGGAACCAGTCAGCGATAGCGGAGAAGAAGAAGAAGAAGAAGAAGAATCCTCTTAGAGCTGCTGTTTGTCTCTGTCCAGATATGTCTTCTGGGTGGACTGCTGCGAACCGCCCTACATCGGACGTGTTGGCATGGATGGACGTGGACAGACGGTCATCACCGACACAGAGATCCATTACCCCACGGCTCTGACCATCGATTACACCAACAGAAGGCTCTACTGGGCCGATGACAACCACATTCTCTTTGCCAACCTGGATGGAAGTCAAAGACGTAAAGGTGAGTTCAACTATTCCTGGATTAGAATTCCAGCTCCGTGCAGCTCGGAGCAGACGATGGGTTTTTGTAGAACTTTACTTTTCTCTGGTTTTGAGTGGTGCCTAGAAAAGACCCTTGAGATCCTTCCAACTGGGTCCAGGTCCCAGAACAAACATCTCGACACCTTCTTAAAGTCATTTCTTTTAGGATTTCCCCAAACAGCAGACAAAAAAACTGAACTGTCTCTGTCCAAAAGTCCAAAACTTTGAGGTCAACTGGACAAAGTAGGTTTCTTGAAGACATTTCACCTCTTCATCCAGGAGTCTTCTTCAGTTCTAACCACCTCTGGTGCTCATTCTATTCCTCCAGAGCTGAAGACCATGATGAGGAGACATCTCTGTGTCTCAGTCGTCCTGGTCATTCAATCCAAAATGAGTTCCTTTGAGGGCAACTGGACCTGGTAGGTTCCTTGTCTTCTGATCAGACCAGGGTTCCATCACAAAGAAGAAAACAATTGATCTCAACTCCTCCACCTCAACACTCTGCTCATCTGGATGAAGAGGAGAAACGTCTTGAAGAAACCTGCTATGTCCGGTGGCCCTGGAAGAAGTTCCTGTTGGACATTCTGAGGACATTATGATTCTCTGTTTCTTCTCAGTGACCTACGATCACATCCAAGGAGTCATGGCTCTGACTGTGTTTGAGGATTTTGTCTATTGGACCGATGGAAAGTCCAAATCCCTTCGCCGCGCTCACAAGACCACAGGCTCCCAGGGGATAGAGCTTCTCAACTCCTGGCAAGCCATTAAGTCCATCAAGGTCTACCATTCCCTGCGTCAGCCTGAAGGTATGAAGACCATCTGAGGCCGTTCCTTAATGTGGTGAATGGTGTTTGTTTATTACAAAAAGCTGTTTGTGTGGATGTTCTCCTGCCTCCCGTCCTTCCATACAGTTCCCAAGCACCAGTGTCAGATTGCTAATGGAGGATGCAGCCACCTGTGTCTACTGTCTCCTGGTGGAGGACACAGATGCGCCTGTCCCACAAATTTTTACCTGGCTGCGGACAATAGGAGCTGCCTGTCCAACTGCACCTCCAGTCAGGTTGTTGTTTTTAACTGGGATGTTCTTGCATGTTGATGTCCTCCATGTACAAATAGCACTTTCTGAAAATGTTCTACCAACAGTTTCGCTGTGGGACGGACGAGTGCATCCCCTTCTGGTGGAAATGTGACACGGTGGACGACTGTGGGGACGGATCAGACGAACCAGCCGACTGTCGTAAGTGGTGTTTCTCACCGCTCTTCACCTCAGTGTTTCAATAACCATAAATAATGGAGGTAACGATAGGACGTGGAGATTGAGTCTCAGCTGCTGCTGCTGCCGCCACTGTCCTTCCCTGATAACTGTCAACTGTGTTTCCGCCTCTGAATGAAAGAGAAAAACCATGTCAGCGTCATTATTTCCGTCCAACAGCTGAGTTCAAGTGCCAACCCGGGCGTTTTCAATGCGGCACCGGCCTTTGTGCTCTTCCTCCGTTCATCTGTGACGGAGAGAACGACTGTGGTGACAACTCAGACGAGGCCAACTGTGGTGAGGACCATTTAGTCTCCACTGCTGCTCTAGACTTTCCACATAGAGGATATTGTTATTTTTTAGTAAATAGTTAATTTTAAGGCTCCAGTTCAGACAAAATAAAAACGTGAGATGACACAAAATGAAACTTCAATGATTTTCATTGGTGACTTGAAAAAAAAAACAAAAACAGCTCATTGCTCAGTGATGTGACCTTGACTTGAATGACCCGGGAACCCTCGGATTTATTTGGTGTCCAGAGAAAATATATATTATATATCAATTTAATGTTTGTTCAGTTAAATCACAACAGAGCTTTTCTTCCTTTCAGAGACCTACATCTGTCTGTCTGGTCAGTTCAAGTGCACCAGGAGACAGAAGTGTATTCCCCTCAACCTCCGCTGCAATGGTCAAGATGACTGCGGTGATGGAGAGGACGAGACCGACTGTCGTAAGTTTCTTAGAGGCTGAAGATCCTCTAACATTCAGGAAGACGCCAAGATTCCATTGATGGTTGTCTCTACTGTACAACCGTAGAGAGTTGTTTCTGAATGTTGCACATTCAACATCTTCACATCACAGTCTTCCTTCCTTCAGTGTCCACAGCTCACCCAGGTGACCGCCTGTGTCTGGGTCAGGGATTTAGACAAGAGGAGATTCTAATTTTCTCTGCTCTGATGTAACTTCTGAGAGCATCTCACCCTCCACGCACACACACGCACACACACACACACCCTTGTGTTGCATGTGATTGCAGGAGTTGTTAAAGGGAAGAATCCATTCTAATGCTGCTGTGAAATAGAATGGATTGAAGGCAACAATCACACAATTACAGCGTGAAACCGTGAGAATAAATCAGTGGCCTGTAAATATCTTGACTATTGTTTGACCCCATAGCAGTGGAGCAGCAGTGAATTCATTTCACTCAAATATATATATATATATATATTATGTAAATAATATTACATGTTATAAATATTATGTTTTACACGTCACATATAAACAACGCAAGATTATGTTGATAAAACTAGGAAATAAAATCAAGAGACAGACTGTATTTGCATTGGATTGTGAAGGAAATAAACGTGCCCTATAGTCCTATAGTCAAACAGTCCCACAGTCTCTGGTTGTTGATTGGTCAGTTCCATCCCATTCATTTGCATCTTTGCCTCTGGTTGTTTTCACAGTAGTTTTATACTTTTATGTGCATCCACTGGTGTAAACAGAGGCTCCTCCCTCTTTCCTCTCACCATCTGCCTCTGTGTCTGCAGCTGAAAGCACCTGCTCCCCAGACCAGTTCCAGTGCAAAGCCTCCATGCACTGCATCTCCAGACTCTGGGTCTGTGACGAGGACCCTGACTGTGCCGACGGGTCGGACGAGGCTAATTGCGGTGAGTCTGGAAAGTCCACTTGACCATTAATCACCGGGCTTCACTTCCCTCCTCCTCAGTGAAACAGTGACCATACATTCATCTACACCTGCCACCACTGACCTTTGGTCCCTGGCCCTCAGTCTGGTCTCTGCCCGACACCTGTGTCTTCATCTCATGGACGAGGACGTGGAATATTTGTATTATTGAGAGACGAGGCAGAGAAGAAGGTTTTAGAGGTGTCTTATTGGTGTGAATGTGTGGAGACAATCAATGATGGAAACTGTCCTCCTACAGTTGGATCTGACACTAAAAGAATATTTCATCTCATATTTTTATTCTGATTATAATATTAAGAAAATCACTTTTCATTTTCTCTTTTTTTATCCTTTTGACCAGACCAACAGTTTGTACCAAAGCTAAAGACAAATGTGTTTTTGCATTTGTTGCTGAGGAAAGTTAAAGTGTGACGAGATGAGATGGTTTTTCACACTGTCCATACGACAGGTAGCTCACTCCATATTCATCTCCGTGTTTGTTTCCTTCTGCTGATGAAGATGAAAAGACCTGTGGACCACATGAATTCCGCTGTGACAACAACAACTGCATCCCAGATCACTGGAGGTGTGACAGCCAGAACGACTGTGGAGACAACTCAGACGAGCACAACTGCAGTGAGTTCACACACACACACACACGCAGACACACACACAGTGTGGTGGCAGCTCTCTTCTGCCCCCTCTTGTACAGTTGTGCCCTCCTGTATCTACATCAGAGCAGTAATGAGTTGGACCTTCTCCGCTGTCAGAGGCTCCTGCTCAGCCTCTGATTCTCATTTCCTGTGTTTTGTTCTTCTGAGTGGAGTTTCCGTCCTCCTGCAGCGTCGGTGTGAGCCATCTCATCCAGGACGCCGTTACACTGTCATCTCCCGGACGGGGCTGAAACAGTCCACGTGTGGCGTGGAGGTGCCGCGGCGGTTTATGCTGTGGGATAACAGGGACCTGATTAGTTTACGCGCTGCCTCTGCTGCTTCACTAATGGTTTTCATAACGTTTCATAACTCGATTAAAAAATAATTACACACGACTCCTTCTCCTTAATAGGGAAAAATCGCCGTGTCACACTGCAGTGACACGTGAGCAATTAGTAACAACTGGCTTTTCTGCACCTCCTCACTGAGCACCACTGTCTGTCTGTCTGTCTGTCTCTCTGTCTGTCTGTCTGTCTGTCTGTCTGTAACAACACTACAAACTATACAGAATATATGGACGTCTGTGGGACATCTGTGGGACGTCCTTAATTTTAGACTCTTGGGTTTGAACCCAAACTGTCTCCTGACTCTTCCAGACCTGACCACCTACTGGTGCACTGCTGTACACACATTAGACCACCAACCACTGTTTCACCACCAGCAGCAGCATTTACTTATTTCTATGACCTCCCAGTCAACTCTTGGTCTTCAGATAATGTTATTCCTCAGCTGCAGAAACAAAGCTCCTGATCAAGTCCTCCTCTGACGACTCGTCCACTCGTCCTCCATTGATTGGTTCCGGCCTATTGTGTGTGTTTTGCTGAGTTTGCATCATGATGGTGATTTATTAGACGCTGCTGGTGCAAACACAGTTATGATAATAAGGTCCAAACTGTGAAGAATGGACGGGGTTGGACCAGTAGACAGGACAGGGAAGGACAGACAGCAGCCTCCTGACCTTATATGCATATGTCTGTGGACATTGTCTGATTATTGATGACTGATGGACAGGGTGGACATGTGTGTGTCTCCACCTCAGAGCCCGTCACCTGTAACCACAAGGACTTTGCCTGTGCTAACGGAGACTGCATCTCCTCTCGGTTCCGCTGCGACGGCGACTACGACTGCTTGGATAATTCTGATGAGGTCGGTGGTTTTGACTGTGATGATGGTTCTGTGTCTTATTCTGCTTCATCTTCCCCAGAAACAACACTGGACATTTTTATTTATCCATCTTTACGGAAATACATGTTGTAAATACATATAAAAGATGAAATGAAACCTAATTATTTCAGTTTAAATCTCAAGAAAAACAGTAGAAGTTCTTGAACCTTTTCATGTCTTCATTAGGAACTGAAACACATCAAGGCCAAGTTATTGCTCTGTCTTCATGTTGTCAGCACGGATCTTCAGTTATTGTCACGTTCATGGTTCAGATGTGAAGATCACTTCACTGTTGATGAGTCGCAGCTTTAATCAAAAATGTCTCTGATTCATAAAAAGGTTTGAATAAAATGATGAATCTTTTGTGAAGCTGCTCAACAGACTTAAGTGAAATACTTGAATTAAGGATAATTAGTTCTGCAAACGATCAGGAGATGACATTTCTTCCTGGATCTGAACCCAGAGGTTGAGTCATGGGTGAAGACTCTCAGCTCCACCCATTCCTTACTCTTCCTCATGGAGAACTCTTGTTCTTGTTCATCCTAATTCCATCTCTGTTTTATTTAACCCTTTCACAGTGACATGAAACGACATCTGATTCAAATCAGATGAATGAATTAAAACAATCATCATGGGCCCATCAGTTAATGTGGTCATTTATGATGAGAACAATCATGAAAATCTTCTTCTCCTTTCAGCTTGTTCCTTCCTTCTTCAGATGTTTCCACAGTGAATCTATCTTCTCCATCTCCCCCTGTTCTCTCCATCTTCTACTCTGACTCCAACCACCTCCATGTCTTCCATCAATCTCCTCTTTGTCTCCTACCTGGTAGCTCCATCTCTAGGATCATTCTTCTACCAATGTCTCCACTGTCCCTCCTCTGAACATGTCCAAACCATCTCAGTCTGTCTTCTCCAAACCTTCCTGTCTGTGTTGTCCCTCTAATGTCCCTCATTCCTGATCCTGTCCATCCTTGTAAACCTGTTCTCATACACATCCTGCACCAGTCTAACATACTTCTCTGCCACTCCTGACCTCAGTCCCTCCCTTGTCTCCCTGTCAAAGGCGTCTTCTACATCTAAGTCGTACGTTGACGCTGGTGGAGGTCTGAGGTTGAAACCACAGTATCTAAGTGTTGTGTAGATTGATTAAAGATGGTGGTGATGTCCCCACAGTGACAGTATTTCCATTCTGTCTCATTGAACCACAGAAAGGCTGTGAGGTCCACTGTGCTGCCGACCAGTTCAGGTGTCACAACAACCTATGCATCTCACTGAAGTGGCTGTGTGACGGACAGGAGGACTGCAAGATGGGAGAGGACGAGAAGAACTGTCAGGCCACAGGTGCTCATTGTCTATTTTTTCGTGGGGCGGGGCTTATTAACACCTGTCTCTGTCAGAAATTATTCAACATTAGTGAGTGGGAGGGGCTTGGTACAGAGAGGTGTCTACGATGACTTTCAATTGGTTAAAGGGACCAGTTGTCACTTGAGTGGATGGTTCCCTTATAATACCAGCAGCAGCTCTAAAGTGTGTGTGTGTGTGTGTGTGTATGTGTGTGTGTGTGTGTGTGTGTGTGTGTGTGTGTGTGTGTGTGTGTGAGACTCACACTTTTCCAAAGATATGACCTA
>JAFBJS010005543.1:652202-844799 GCA_016785265.1 Paraplagusia blochii
ATTAACACCTGTCTCTGTCAGAAATGACCAGCAGCAGCTCTAAAGTGTGTGTGTGTGTGTGTGTGTGTGAGACTCAGGGTAAAATGTTACTTTTCCAAAGATATGACCTATATTTTATCAACATAGAAGTGGACGTCCATTACATCAAATGCCTGGTCCACATAATGACCAGACCCTGGAAACATGTTATTATGGTAACCTCTGATGAATGACCTTGTGTCTGTCCATCCATGAAGTTTGTGGACATTCCTACAGGGGGTCATGTTGTGGAGCTCGTCCTCTTCACCACTGAACCACTGAACTAAAAGCCTTATTTCATTCAGTCAAACTCATTCTCCCTGCAGGGTCATGTGGTTCATCTGGATCATTCATTCATTAGTTATTATTAATCACCATTTCATAAAACCACAGCACTGGACAACAGGTCCTGGGGATGGAGACAATCCATCCAAATGATGGAGTTGGATTCTCTCTGATCTGACAAACATGTGTCATTATCCTGGTTCTGTAGAACCTGTCTTTATCCTAATCAGTCACACACGTAGAGGACGGGGACGTTGAGTGAAAGCTTTGTGTCCCTGACCCTGTCTCTCCGTCCCGCCCTAGTTCTGCCCTCCTGCTCTGTGAATGAGTACGTCTGTGCCAGTGGAGGCTGCGTCTCGGCCGGTCTACGATGTGACGGACACGACAACTGTCTGGACGGGTCCGATGAGGTCAGTGTCCCTCTCTGTGGTGGGTGGAGCTACAGACTTCTTCAGGTCTCTGGAGGTTGCGTGGTGGTCTGAACCACGTGAAATTACAGTTCTGGTTGTTTACACAGAACTCAAGTTTCAAACATCAACAACTGACGTCAATTTTTCCTTTTTTTGCCAAGATTCAGTCCCAGTTTTGAATCTTCTGAGTTTCTGATCCTTGAAGCAGCAGAAACGATCATTACAACAAACGATGATGAAGTTAAACCTCCAAACCACACAGATGAACTGAATCAAAGTCCAATCTTACATTTCATTTTTTTTGTTGCTGATACAGTAGGTTGGATTGGTTGGTCTGGTCAAGTGTTTCCAATGGTGGTTTGTGTTGTTGTCGCCCACAGATCGGTTGTGTGAAGGAGTGCAGAGAAGATGAATTCCTGTGTCTGAATCGCGCCCACTGTATCCCCCGAAGGTGGCGCTGTGACGACGTTCTGGACTGTATGGACCACAGTGATGAGGAGAACTGCAGTCAAGGTGATGATGGTTTCACAAGTCACCGTCACTGGGATGTGAAGACACCAGTCCCCGTAGTTTGGTGGTGAAATCTCTCTCCTCCTGCAGGGCTCTTCTTCTGTCGGGCCGACGAATTCACCTGCAACAACACCCTGTGCAAACTCCACACGTGGGTGTGTGACGGCAAGGACGACTGTGGAGATAACTCCGACGAGGACTTGGACATGTGCGGTGGGTGACATTGTGTTTCAAGGATTTTCTTTCAAAGCAGGAATTTATCATTTTTTCATAGAAATTCCGTGAGGGTGCGTTTGTTTCAGACACCACTAATTGGTTTCTTGGAATTCGTTGACAGCCAAACTTCCCTGCCCTCCTACAAGGCCGTTCCGTTGCAGAAACGATCACGTGTGTCTGCGCTCCGATCAAGTCTGCAACAAAGTGGACGACTGCGGTGACAACTCTGACGAGGAAGAGTGCGGTGAGGAAGGAACTCACTTATGGATTCACTTCCTGCTGTGTGATCTGAACCTGTGAATCACAGGCTCAGAAATTATTCTGCAAATCATTTCCACCCTCTGAACTAAACCTGAGTCAAATCAAGGTCATCACGTCCTTGACCTGATGTCTGACCACGTCTTCCTTTTTCATCTGCGTCGTAATGAAAAAGGTGAAACGTGTGAACAAACAGCATCAGACGTGAAGTGAAAGTGAAGAAAAGTCTTTAACTCAGAGGTGAAAGTCTGTGCTGTGACGTATGGATTCATCAGCCTGGTGAGAAGAAGCTTTTAGATTCAGGACAAAGCTCTGTGAATAAATCTCCATCACATTAGACTTTTAAACTTCAGTTGTTGTTCCCTCTCATGGAAAAGAAAAATCACTTTCCTTCTTTTCCTGTCTTTCAGACCTCCCTGTCCTCCTCCACCCATGACTCCTCCTTATTTCATGAATACATCCATCCATCCATCCATCCATCCATCCTGCTCTCACTCCATAGATTTTCACCAAATGCTCTTCACCTTCATCCATCTCTTAAATCTCACAGTCATTTTATTTTCCTGTCAACTTCTTCTTCTTCTTCATTTGTTTTCTGCTCTGTGTTGTTTTTTGGTTCTCCATGTCAGTTCACTCCTTCTCTTTTATGGTTTTCTGCTCAAAAGATCAGAAAATGATGATGGATCCCAACAAACATCTCCAGCCTGAATTAACTCAACTAAAGAACTTCTGTCTCACCACCATTCAGCCGAACAGTCCTTAAGGAAGTTCCCTGTTACGTCCTGTTCTGTTTGAATCACTCACGCATTTTTGATAGAATTCAACAAAAACTTCATTAGTTCAACCACAAAACTATGTTCAAACTTTGGACCTGGTGCAGGACATTTTTCAAAATTCCAAAGATCAGGAATGCTCTGGTACAAGACTGCTTCCAAAAGACTTCATCACCTTCATCGTGATGTCCTATCTCTACCACATGTGTCCAACTCGAAGCCTGCAGGCCCAATGTGGCACGCCAGGCCTGATTATTTGGCCCGCAGAAGCTTAAAAACAGTAAAGTTCATTCTGAAGAAAAACCTTAGGCTGATAAATTCAACTATGTTCATCACAGAAGAAACTACATAAATACCTTGAACTTAATAGAGGACAGTTACTGCAGAAAGACGTTAAGAAGTAGTTCCATCCATCTGTGCTGCTGATGTCCCCCTGGTCTAGAAGATCCTGGAATACCAGGGACAATAATAATAATAATAATAGTTTAGCACATGTTAGGGTATTTGTGCCACCTAGTGGGCTGGTGGCGCCTATGCAATACAGTCAGCTCAGTGAAACAGATAAGCAGATAAACCCAGTGTTAACTGTGTTGGTGGCTGTGGTTGCAGAGGTGGCAGCAGGAAGACCTCGACCCTGCGGTAAAACTGAGTTCACCTGCAGCAACCGACGCTGCGTCCCCGTCCAACTGCAGTGCGACTTCTTCAACGACTGTGGAGACGGCGGCTCCGACGAGCAGGACTGTAAAAGCTGTGAGTGCAGCAGCAGCAACGATGAAAGAGACAACGTGTTACCGTGACGATGATGGGGGAGGGAGGGGGGCACAAAGGGTTAATATTGATGGGATTTCACATATGCACATGTTTAAAGGTGTGTGTGTGTGTGTGTGTGTGTGTGTGTGAACAGCATGGATGATGTCGTCTGGATCTAAAGGCCTGTTTGTGTTCCAGCCTCCAGTGGAGAATTATGTGGGAAGAAAACAAATCCATGTGGAGAAGATGCTGTTTGTAACCAAACCAATGTTAACGCTATATGTCAGTGCAAGGCGGGATTTAAGAGGAACCAGAAGACGGGTCAGTGTGAAGGTAAACCTGTCTCTCTGTCTCTGTCCCTCTGATGAGGATGATGATGATGATGATTTGTTCATGGAGATCTGGAGTCTTTCTTTTTTCTGTTTCTTTCTGGAACACCGTGGTTAATGGTTTGAAAACATTCATCTTCATTCATCATCATCATCCTCTTCTCCACCACTGCCACCCAAATCTCCCTGCTCCACACAGTGTGGGTGGAGACTTTTTTCAGTTCACTCCTCTTCCTCAAATCCATCAAGTTCTCGGTTCTTCTTCAGTCTGGTCCTGGTTACTGAGCTGCTCCAGCTCCTGACTTGGAATCCACTGTGTAACCACACCCGACTACAGCAGCCACAATAACACAACACCACAACAGGTGGTGCAGCTCAGTGTCTCATCAAAGTCCTCCTGTAGTTAAACATTTTGATGGACAGATTTCCGAGCGGTCAGTGAACACAACCAGGATCCAAACTGAAGATGATAGTTTTTAAAGTGTGCTCTATGGTCTGGATGATGTAGTGATTTAATGATTTCATTAAAAAAAATGCTTCTCTTTGTTTTTTCTTACAGAGATTAACGAGTGTCTACAGTTTGACACTTGTCCACATTACTGCACAAACACTAAAGGCTCCTTCAAGTGCACGTGTGACAGAAACTACAAGGACCTCAATGGCAACTGTGTTGCCAAAGGTTTGTTGTTACAGTATACGTCACATCCATAGTTGCACGTGGAATATTCTCTTCCCATTTTCCCTCTCGTTGACTCCGTGCACTCGTCACATCCCAGGACCCCAGGATCGAGTCCTCTTCCTGGCCAACGACACGGAAATCCGAAGTTACTCGTATCCGTTTAACCAGAGCCAAGGACACAAAGTGCTGACTCACATTGAAGACAACGCTCGCATCATAGGGATGGACTCACTGGTCCATCAGCAGAAGTTCATCTGGGCGACCCAGTTTAACCCCGGGGGAGTGTTTTACAAAGACACTCTGGACAGGAGTCAGAGTAAAAACAACGTCCGGAACATCGTGAGTTGATTCAAGCTTTAGTCAGTTCTTAACATTAACATTTCAACAAAAACTAAACTTAAAATGTTAATGTCCCAGATTTGTATTTCATCACTGTCACATAGTGAAACCATTACCATGTGTTAAATACACCTGGTTGTGTCTTTGACCGGTTGCAGTGCTCAGACTTCCGTCGCCCCAGAGACGTCTCCGCTGACTGGATCACTGGCAACATTTATTGGACGGATCATTCCCGAATGCACTGGTTCAGCTACTACACAGCTCACTGGACTAAACTACGCTACTCCATAAACGTGGGGCAGCTGAAGGGACCAAACTGCACGCGCTTGGTCACTGACATCGCAGGAGAACCGTACGCTATTGCCGTCAACCCTGCCAAAGGGTGAGACACGTCTCCTCTCTAACGTACACGTGCTTTGACATGAACTAACAAGCAGAGCAGGTCGTCCTGCGTCTTCATGAGTGGAGGTGATGAACGAGACACAGTCCACAGTCAGTCCATCCTTCATCAGGATAATAAACCACAGTGTGATCGGAGAAAACACCTCATATTCATTGAGCAGTTGGAGCCCAAACTGATGACATCATCAATTACTCTATAATGATGTCATCAATGCATTTCTCACATTCTAATCAGTCAATGTCCAGTCAGGACGACTTCATCAAAGAAAATTCTTTCATTAATGGAACACTAGGGGGCGTAGCACCGAGTCTCTCACCACACTGTGGTAAAAGTCCAAACTTTTAGAGAAGATCATTTTTTTGTGAGGATAAAGAAGCATGATGTTTGATGTTGACTTTTTTTCTCTTTTATGTTGGATTTGAAATCCTGCCGTTTGTTTCCACAGATTCTTTGCTTCTTACAAGGTGTTTGTTCTTAATTGTGTCTTGTTTTGATGATAATTTCCTGTGACACTCGTTAGTTTTTCTACACTTCACAGCATTTTAGATCAAGCAAATATTTGACTCCACATTCGGTCCAACTGGGTCAGACGTCGACTGCTGCAGCTTCCACGTAAACATGAAGTGGATGAAAAATCATCCATAGAGGCTAAAGTTCTCCGTGGCTTTTGGTATTTTCTACGCCATCTATTTGGGAAAAGCTGCTATTGCAGAGGAAAGGAAATAAACTCTATAATTGAAATGTCAAATGGGCCGTCGTTTGCCCAGGTCTCATACATATGGAGTAAAAGTAATAGTTACATTACTAATGACATCACACCAGTCATGGTCTGTGGTTCAGACGTGCTTCATGTCAATGTTCACGTTTCCTCCCTCCCTCTGAGGGGAGTGGTCTTTGGGTGGGACTCTCTCGTCCTCGGACTGTATGTCTTCACACAGTTAGTGACGTGACGTCCTTGTCTGCTGCAGCATGATGTACTGGAGTGTCATCGGCGATCACTCCCACATTGAAGAATCAGCCATGGATGGAACCTTACGACGAGTCCTCTTAGAGAAAGGACTCAGGAGACCCACAGGTGGCGATCTTTCCACTACATAGACTAATATAAACGTCCACAACGAAGTGATGTCCCTCAACTGTCTCTCTGGTCCAACAGGTCTGGCCATTGACTACTTTAACCAGCGTTTATACTGGGCTGATCCTGAGCTCTCACACATCGGCAGCGTGAGACTAGAAGGTTCAGATCCTCTGGTGACCATCAGTGACAGACACGGTAACTCACACTCACCAAGTCCAAGACTCAACTTGAAGGCAGTGGAGATGCTTGGTCTGAGATGCTCTCTAAACAGAGTTCACACACACACACACACACACACACCTGACCTCTCCACAGGGTTAGAGTTAGATCTGTGTACAGATACACAGATCACTGTCAGACAAATGGAACAAGGAAACTTTAACTTCTGTCTTCAGTGAAAGACCTAGTTAATGAGTTATTGGGTTATTTTTACTGGGAGTCATCACTAGATTTTTAAACCAAATGAATTCATTCCATAGCATTAAGTCCAGGTGTGTTTCTCTGTCCTGTGCAGGAATCTCCCAGCCGTACAGAATAGACCTGTTTGAAGACTTCATCTATGGAACAGGACTGAGACACGAGGTCTTCAAGATCCACAAATATGGCAAACAACCTGCAGAGTTTCTGAGTTTAGGGCTGGAGAAACCAACTAACATTTTAATCTCCCACCGGTACAAACAACAGGACGGTATGTGACTCTAACCTTATCTATTTTATCTTGTATCTGACTATATATTGTATATATTTGTATATATATATATATATATATATATATATATATATATGTACTGTATACATATGTGTGTGTTTGCCCAGAGAACTGAGGTCAATGTGTTTGAATCTGACAAAAAATATTTCAAAATAAGAAAAGTCCTGTGTGTGGTTTTATAATTAACTGAAAAAAAAAGGTGGGAATAATGGGAATGGGAATCATGAATCCAATTAAATCTAATGAATCTAATCTAATTAAATCGATGACCATGGACACATGGACCTGTGGACCAGTTCTGGTAGAGGGACAGGTCAACACTGTGGGACATCACAGACATTTTCTTTCAGTTTCAGAGTGTTTTTCAAAGACCAAATAATAATTGAACTGTTATGTCCTGATCTGAGTCTGTCCTGAGGTTTGTTCCATGGTTCCTCTTCATACTAGAGGTAGCAGAACCAGAGGTAGTTACAGCATCTGGTACGTGCAGCTCCAGGGCCGTTCCTCTGGTAGAGCTCAGATTTCCTCACTTGCGGGGCAGCTGTTCTGTTCCCCAGGATCTGATTGTTGGTCTGTGTGGGAAGCAGATGCACGAGGAGCAACACAACCTTCATGATGCTGAAGAGATGGTCATCATTAATGTGGACCTCATAACAAACAGCAGACATAACTACATCAGAACCCATCATTTCATCAGCTCCATGGCTGAACCCACGTCTCCCGGGTCATTGTCTCGGCTCTTATTTAGTCAGAGTCGGGCGTAGCCTGAAGAGTTCTACCCCCCCCCCCCCCCCCCCCCCCCCCCCCCCCCCCCCCCCCCCGCCCCCCCCCCCAACCCACCCCCACCCCCCCACAACCAGCCGGGCTTCAGGCCTAAAGTCCCGCCCACTCACCAATTAACCCGACCTGTGTGTCTTTGGACTCCATGAGAAAGCAGGAGAACTCCCACACAGGGCAGTGTGGAGAACATCTCCCTGTTTATTCACATTGGATTCACATCCTGAGAAAAGTGTTTATTCTCTTTATATACAGTAGTAGAGTATGAATAAAGTCAGCAGTGGTGGTTATCGCTGCCACCTACAGGTAGACTCACAAGATGGTGATTTGGGTGGTGTCAGCTGCCCCTGTGACCAGACACAGACCAGATGAAGCAGATGAAGATGAATGAATGTATATATAATATATATATGAAACAGAAGGGCAGTGACTGGGCGTCTGTGCCAGGGGGCGCTGTGTTGCCAATGAGTGAACTTAAAAACACTACTTCTAAGACCATAATGTTGAATGAAATAGAACATGACACATGGTGCAGATGTTTGGTTCCATGTGTTGCTGTGCAGAAGCTTCAGCCACGTCTTGATAAAGATAACAAACCTTCTTCCGTCTTCTTCTGTCCACAGCATCAAATCCATGTCTGAGAATGTCCTGTGAGTTCATGTGTTTGCTGAATCCAAGTGGAGCCACGTGCACATGTCCAGAGGGGAAGGTCCTCCTCAATGGGAGCTGTAGTGACGTCAACATCTCAGGTAGGACATCTGGTCTTCATGGTGTGGGTCCAATTCTTCCTCCCTTCTACCATCATGATGGGATGTTACTGCTAGTGTTACGGTCTTTTCTGTTGTGAAGGTGAGCTGTGTCGACCTCCCTGTGAAAATGGGGGGCGCTGTTTAGCCAATGAGAAGGGAGACTGGAGGTGCTACTGCTGGCCGGACTTTTCAGGGGAACGCTGTGAGGTGAACCACTGCACGGACTACTGCCTGAACGGAGGGACCTGTGTGGGCTCACCTCTGGGTACGTTGTCAAAACACACAGCAACAGGTGCCAACTGCTGGTCCGTGGGCCAGAAGTGGCCAGTGTGGTGGTGGTGCTGAGGTAAACACTCAGTCTGATGAGGATCAGGAAGAAGCAGAAGAGAAGCAGAGGCGTTTCATCAGTTCTTCTCTTCACAGCATGTATTTGTGTTGTAGGTCATGTAGTGTCCAAGGTCTCCTTCACCTGGTTGTCTACTCATATTAGAGGACATGGTCAGGTGACATAATGTCTAACAGATCTGATTATTAATTTAAGCTAAAATGTTAATATTAAGTGATTAGGAGTCATGGTGCAGAGAAGGTTTTTGGCTCCTGCAGAATCATCTTCGTGCTGCTCCACACGGACCCAGAGCTTCGTCTCTTTTTCTACAGAAAGGATTTTTTTTTTTTTTCTTTTTTCTTCATTCTGACTCAGTTTCCTGTCCCTCAGTGCAAGGGACTCTCAGACTCTCATTTGTCTTCCTTTAAACCTCGACTCCTTCCTCACTTGACATTTGTCACATGACAGCTGAGGGTTGAGCAGCTTCCTGTCAAACAAACTTTCAATATCAATTGTCTTTTAAGTCGACGTCTCTTATCTCACTATCATTTTTTTTTTATTTTTTTCCTGAGCGAAGACGCGGAGAGACGCCCAGGGCTATGGAAGCAACTTATATACAAGAGACAAATTGATTTCCATTTGTTGTTCAGACGTTGCATTAAGTGTGACATGAATTCCCATCTGACAATCGTGGAAAAGGAAAAACCTTATCTGAGAGTAAGAATGTATTATCTTCCCTGAATTCCCGGCGGGATGTTCACAGGAGAAAGTTGATCCTGAACTGTTCAACTTCTGTTTACAGAAGACATTTTGGTCACGTTAACAGTTTATAAACTAGACTTTGCGACTAAGAATTCCCATTGGCCTCTGCAGGTGCCCAGGGATCTCAGGAGACTCTGGACTCTTTAGCTTCAAATTCCCTGTCTTTTCATCGTTCCCAGCTGCTGTTAATGAGCAGCAGGTGCTGAATTCCAGGTTAGCTGCTCACTAACCAGGGAGAAATGTTAGGCAACAAACGTTTGGAAGTTGGAGGTGAAGCTGTTTGGTTCCAATCCCAACTTTTTATTTTTCTCTTCTTAACACCTGAAACTTTCATCTGACCATGACGTGTCTGCAGTGTGAGTTTATTTTTTGAGGGAAATTTGTCAAATTTTCTGTGGAACTCATTTGGAAACTCAGGACTGGGATAAGAGAGAAATAAGAACCTGCAGTTAATTCCGTGCTGGATCTTCTCCAGTCGTATCCATAAAGAGAGAAGGTGTCATTGACACTTTCTGCTGGTTGAGCTGCACTTTAATGGAACTTTTGGCAGCAGCGTGTGATCATTCTGAGGCCATAGTTGCAGCTTCACATTTAAAGTTTGATATTAATGTGTGTCAACGTCGTTTTGAAGTTGGTTAGTTTATTGAGGAAACACATAAACCCCCATAAAATATACATAAAGTTTAGCCGTGGAGGATGAATGTGATTATAATATTGACATTTTCTTAAGTGTATTTTTGGATGCCAGGTTTGAGGGTGTGGGTCTAACTACTCTTTCAGTCGACCTCTTTATTTGTTTTTCCTTTGCTCAGGGTAACATTAAAAAAGTCAGTCTTAATGTGTCAACACTGTGGCAACACAGGTCCTTAAACAGGTCCTTAAAGGGCTCCGTGACTATGAACCCATGTGACTGAACTTCATTCACGTTATTTATTCAACTAACGTTGATCTGATCTGTTGAGAAGAGACTCTGCTACATGGACATTTGTTTGACACAGATGTTCTAGCAGCTGTTACAGGACGTTAACAATTGTTGACTGATGTCAAGAGACATTTCCTATTTTAGTGGTTAGTCTGATGGACCCAGCGTCCAGCGTGTCCTGTTGTTGGACTGTGACACAGCATTTTGATGAGTGATGTGAAAAAGTTCTTTTTTGCTTCAAACTCCAGGATATTGATGTCATCTTGTATTTTCACCTTTCATTTCTCATGTGTTTTGCAGAGCGACAAGATCTTGTTCAAAGTTCTTACTTGTAATTTGATTCAATTTAAACTCCCCCCAGAGGCGAGCGTAGGAGACGACAGCTTTTCCTCTCTCTTCAATAAGAATACAGAGCAGCGTCTGCTTCATATTTCTCCCTGCATTGATATTGAAATGGCAGATGCAAAAAAAAAAAAGAAAAGTGAAAAATCATCTGGTTTAATCTGCTTAAATTCTTTGTTAAATAAAAATAATATAAATAGAATCAAGTCAAGTCAGTTCTCTTGACGTTTGAAATGTTAACATCTGCTTTCTATGAAAAATCTCCTCTTTTAAGCCAAGGTTTGTTTGAAAACACAGATGATCAAGGTTTTCACACCAACTGTTTTTGTTGCTGCGCTTCATCTTCATCTCCATCTTCATCTCCATCTCCATCTTCATCTTCATCTTCATCTCCATCTTCATCTCCATCTCCATCTTCATCTCCATCTCCATCATTAAACACCAGGTTTGGTCAGAAGTGAAACCCAATCTCGTGCAGACGTGGCTTCAATGAGACGAGCTTTTCTTTCTTTTCTTCTTCTCTGCTCTCCAGCTGTGAGTTAACAGCACAGTGGATGGAAGCAGCGTGATTGTCCAATGGACATTTCAGAACCAGATTATCGCTGCCACTGAATAGTGGAGTGTGAAATTACCAAGGAGTGCAGTCTGACCTACATGGTGAGACCTGTATCCATGGCAACTCTGTTGTCAGAATTCACTCAGCCAGGCTTTCAGTGACACTGATCCAGGAAACTCACTCTCACTTCCCTAAAGTCAAACACCTGAATGTCCACGTCTCTGCTCCTGGTCCCACCGTGTCAAAATGGCGGCAGCAGGAAAAGGGCCAGATGGGTGAGAGTTCCTAAAGGGGATGTAAGTGGCAGACGGAGCGCCACCTGCTGATAATGGATTACTTGTAGCAACAATTAATCACCGTCTTTCCGCCCTGAAAGCACAGTGTTGGTGTGAAATGGGCCGTCGTGCTGCTGAGGCCTGGAGGACCAAGTGGGTCAAAGTCACAACCACATCCTCCTCACCCTCCTCCTCCTCCTCCTCCTCATCCTCCTCATTTCTGCCACAGACTTTTCTGCTGTAGTTACATTTAATTTTAAATCATTTAATTTCACTGAAATGACCAGTTGACCAATCAGCTGTCTGGAGACTCAGATCAGTTGATTGAAAAGTCAGGTCAGGTGTTGGTGCTGGTTGGTTGGAACAAAAACCTGCAGCCACACCGGTCCTTTGTGGATCGGGTTTGAGATGGGATTTTCTAGATGTTGTCAATGCTCCTCTAGGACGTTCTTCATCAGGAGATCCAGGAAATGTGTTGAGTCCCTGTGGAAAGAGGTTCTTCTCCTGGTATTGTTGCACCTTTGTTGAGGCTCAGGACCAGACATAGTGTTGGTGTGGAAGAAAAAGAGAGATTCTGGATTCCACTTGTGTGGGTGAGAAAAGAAAAGTCGCACATTGGATTTCCCAGTTTTCACTTGTTCTTCTCCTGTTCCTCCACACCTTAGAAGAAGAAATACAAACAGAACTTCTCTTCTTCATTACTGTGAATCCTTTGACTCCAGTGGAGCTGCTCTTTTGTGTCCGTCTCTTGAACCAGGTAAACCCACCTGTCGCTGCAACATCGGCTTCTCTGGACCTTTCTGTGAGAGAAGGATCTGCGACAACTACTGTTTGAATGGAGGAACATGTGACATCACTCAGGGGAACCAGCCAGTGTGTAGATGTTTGGCCGAGTATACAGGGGACCGATGTCTTTACCGTGAGTCCGTCTGTTAAAACCCAATCCATTTGTCCTTCTTCTTCAGGGTCCATCTTCTACCTCCATGTCCTCCATCAATCTCCTCTCTGTCTCCTACCTGGTAGCTCCATCTCTAGGATCATTCTTCTACCTCCAGGAAGGAAGGTCTCCAAACCTTCCTGTCTGTGTTGTCCCTCTAATCACCTCATTCCTGACCCTGTCCATCCTTGTCTCTCCTAAAGACAATCTCAACAGCATCTCCAAGTCCTCCACTGTCTTCTGTCTTTTCCTAGTGTCTCTAACCCGTCCATCACGGTTGGTTTGATTTTCTATTTATTTCTGTTCAAACCCCTTGTGTGAATCACAAATAATGTATTTTCTACCGACTGCACATTTTGCCTGTGTCAGCAGAAGAAATAACACAATCAGGTTTGTTGTTTGTTGAAGAAGTTTTTTTTTCTGTCTTTGACAGAACAGTTGGTGGAAAAAACAATTAAAATTTCTCATCATTAGTTATTTTCCACTTGTGTTCACCCTCAGGGTTAGATCTTTTTATAGAGATGAAGTTTGAATACGTAGATCTGCGTTCAACTCCCTCCTGCTTCTTCTTCTCCTTCTTCTTCTTCTCCTTCTTCTTCTCCTTCTTCTTCTCCTTCTCCTTCTCCTCCTCCTCCTCCTCCTCCTGCTCCTGCTCCTTCTTCTCCTTCTCCTTCTCCTCCCACAGACATCTGTCATCACTACTGTGTCAACTCCAAGGCCTGCACGTTGTCCAGCAGCGGCTACGTGGAGTGCGTCTGTCCCGCCAGGTTCGAGGGAAACAAGTGCGAGGTGGACAAATGTCTGCGCTGCCACGGCGCCCCCTGCCTCATTAATGAGGAAACGGGGGACGTGGTTTGCAAGTACGTATCTCCTCCTTCAACGCTGGCTTTTATTTATGGGAATGTTGAAGCTAAAGGAAGTGATTTCATTCCCTGGCTCTTGGTGATTTTAATGAAAGTCAAAGCAGAAGAATTCAGTGGATGTGAATCCATGCATGTTCTCAGAAGCACCCAGACATTTCTGTTCCTTCTCTGCTTGTCATTTAGAACCATTTTTATTTCATTCGCAGTTGCACAAATGGCAGAATGGCGCCGAGCTGCCAGCTGTGTGACGGATATTGCTACAATGGCGGCACCTGTCACCTGGACCCCGACACCAACCTGCCTTTCTGTCAGTAAGTCACTGCTTAATGGGCAGAGGAAAGTGGGGGGAAATCAATGTACTTCCCTGTTATTCACACTCCTGGAGTTTCCATTTAAATGTTGGCTCCGTGCTGCGACTGGGGGGGGGCACCGCTCGCTCGCTCGCCCCCTGCTTAAGCAACTGTACCAGAAAGATGTCAAACTCAGGAAGTTGAAGGACGGTTTGATGTCACCGTGTGAGTGCCGTGACACCGCCGTACGCCGTGACGCCTCAGTGTGACTTAAAGTTTTAGATTGAAAAGGGAAGAGGGTCAGTTTAAGGCTGTCATTTCAAGCCTATCACACGGTTAAGAGCTGATGTCAAGGCTTCCTGACTCCACTTCTAACATTTACCCTTCAAAATAAAGCAGGCCGTGAAGCTCGGTGGCAAATTCCTGCACTAAAGGGAGCGTCCATACGTTAATACGACCGGCGCCGTAATCACATGCATTGCTGCGCGAAAGTCTCTCCAAAGCGGAAATTGGAAATCCATTCCAGGACCCGGCTCTGTATTTATCTAACTGACCATTGTCCACTGTAGTTAAACGGAAATTGGGGATCTTCCATCACAAACTCCAGGGGAGGGAATCAATTTCTATGCAAATGAGCTCATCTTTTCACAGAGGTTAACTGATCTTGATAATGTGCTTTATTATTTGCTGCAAAGAACAGGGATTGTGTGAGATGATGGATATGTCTGTGTCACAAATCCCAGTCTCTGACCTTAATACTCAGAAGAGAGGAGAATTCATCAGCGTCAACCACACGGGGCAGCGTTGTTCCAATTGTGATGAGATATATATATATATATATATATATTTTTTTTTTTTTTGTTGCCATCACTGTGGAGCCGTAGTTAGAGGAAACATTCAGTTCCTTTAACATCATCAACTGATGATGGAGAAATTGAAAAAAAATTCAAACATTCATTTGTTTTAATATTCTGGAAAATGACAAAGACATTAGGCTTAACTTTATATTAAGGTCATTTAAATGATTAACATAAGATCCACAAACCTCGACAAGTACTTTTTTACACACATGTATATCATGAGACTTAAAACTGTCAAAATCATAGTTTTCCTCTCCGATAAACAAAAGGTGTACGAAAAATCAGTTTTACCTAAATTTGTCAAATGTCATTTTCATCCAAGGCCTCCTCTTCCTCCTCCTCCTCCTCCGACTGTGAGTCTGAGCAGGAGGAGGAGGAGGTGGAGTGTGAGTGAGAACACCATCAGAAGGGAAAGTGAAAACGGTCTGAGTGGTTGTCATGGAGATGACAGTGTGTTTACACCTGTTGACCAGAGGAGTCAGATCTGGACCACGAGCCTCCGTCTCCTCCGTCTCCTCCGTCTTCTGACTCCTGCTGATTTCAAACTCAATTTGCATTCGTGATTGAAAGGACAGACACCCCTGTGTGTGTGTGTGTGTGTGTGTGCGTGTGCGTGTGTGTGTGTGAGATAACACAAAGTCTTTTTATTCCCCATCTGAAACAACTGATTTGTAACTAGTCCAGTGTTGAAGGTTGAAACACTAACCTGGTTGTTTTGTTTTGATTTTTTTCATTATTCCCCTGGAGGCTCAGGGTTGCCATTTACTCTGATTAGAAATGTAATTTTTTCATGTAATTGTCATTTGCATAACAAACAAAGCTCCAGGTTCACTGTTCGATAAGTGTTTTGGTGCCGACCATCTTACAGGGACAGGTTGGCTGAGGAAATAGGAAGATAAATAAGGCCACAGTCAAAGCTTCAGTCAATCGTCCTCAGAAGAAATCGACGGTATTTTCTCCACCGCTCCACCCTCAGTCAACCTCCTGAAGCAGCTGATGTTGTTAAAGTGTTAAACACTGTCAGAGTTAAAACCACCCACTGAAGGTGGACCACAGAACCAGGTGACACCACCACCACCAGGTGACACCACCACCACCAGGTGACACCACAGCGGTGGGTGAACGACTGATGCAGTTTATCTTTGTATTTCCGTCTCACGCGACGCAGAGATCCCTGTGAAACTCTGTCCTCGCAGATGATGTTGAGCATCGAGGTTTTTTTTTTTTTTTTTTTTTTTTTTTCCCCACTGTTGGTTTTCACTAATTTGGTCGATGCAACGGCGACACCGGCGCACGCCGTCTGTGTCTGTGATGCAGCTGAATGGGTTTAAGTGTGACGTTCTCCATTCATCCAGCAGACAACAGTTGAACTGTGTACGTTCTCTGGGTCATGTGACATTCCCAAAACAATGTTTTGCAGCTGCACGTCAGGGTTCAAGAACCAACGTTGTGATGAGCTGGCCAACCCCTGCGATTACTTCTGTCAGAATGAGGGGATGTGCACATTAACAGCTCTTAACAAACCACGCTGCAAGTAGGTCCCTTTCACCTCTCCAGCTGTATTCAGAGCCCACTCACCTCACACCCACACCCGCACCCACCCAAACAACTCCATTTGGCTTCCAGCACCGTGTGGCAACTCATCATGTAATAAGTTCTGGACAGAGAGTCATCTGACGCAGTAACTCAGAAACTTGTCAGCTGATAAATTAAAACGGCAGACGGAGATTGCGTGAACAATTATTATTTCACTACATGACAACTGCTTCTAATTTACGGCGACAGCCAGATTTAGTGGAGCGACCGCAGCTGCAGCCGGATCAACATGGTCAGGGGTGATTTTCCTTTGACTGGAGTGACACCGACTGACAGCTGCTCCTCAGATAAATCTTCAACGATTGCCCCCATCGGTGTAAATCTGCAGGAGCACAGAGTCGTCTCTCAAAGTAAATAAACCTCACTGATTGGTCTGGCTGTCAGTCATGTGACATTTGGCCCGCCAATGCTGTTTAATGTCAATCCAAGCAAAAAAAAAAAAAAATATATATATATATATAAAATAGAAAATAATTGGTGTTGATTTGTTGGGAAACACTTGTTACATTATCAGTTGCTGCATGACCTTTGCCCCTCACTGCCACCCTTTCACACGTCTTGTGCAGTTCTGGTACAGAAACCAGACGGGGACATGAAACCGTCTGTAACATCTGGGATCATAATGTTTGAAGCAGCTTCTGCATGTTCTCACCAGCTGTGGTTCAGCAAAGTTCTTCTCTTTCTCCTGAAGCTGGTGTTTCTGTGGTGAAAACAAAGTCGTTACATTTCAGCTCAGGTCCGATGGTTTCCCTGTGTTGAGGAGCCGCTCTCTTCACTCTTCATGGCCCGTTCTTCTCATTCCTGGACTGCATGTAATTCAGAGTGATTCCATTCCGTCATCTTCAAGTCCCGCCCCCCACTTGACCCCCGAAAGGTCACTCATGCTTTACACAGCCATTTGCATCAGTGCTGTGTGAAATAATACCTCACCTTCTCGACAGACCATGGAAACACAACTGAGACGACCGCCATCAACACATGTGCACCGGCAGCTCTCTCCCTCCAGGTGGCGCTGCATTAGAGCGGCACCAGAATCCTTAAAAACAGACTGTTTTGTAGACTTGAATCCACCGTCACATCGTGTTTTCTCATCCAATGGAATGTATGCTAATGCCAGTTTATTTATACTCTACTTTGACCTCCTTCAGATGTTCAGCCAATTGGGCAGGAACGCAGTGCGAGAGACCCGCCCCTAAAAGCAGCAGATCAGACAAAACCAGCGGAGGTGAGAACTGGGAATTTCAAGAAGTCTTATTATAAAACTCAAGCCTCTCCCATGTGGCCCTCTGTATTTACCGGTTCTGCCGTGTCCTACTTGGGCTGAAGCTTTTTGTTTATACCACATGTCATGTTCCACTTGAAGGCTGAGTTTCTGTGCAGAAACATCCATTTTAATCCCAGTCAGGGTTAGATATAATCCCAGCCACAATTGAATTTTAATCCTAAATGTAAAAGAAAACTAAATTCCCTCTGTTATTTGAACTGGGAAAAGTGTTCCTCAGCAGGACAGGTTGGTCTTCATTGAACCCAGGAGGATTTAGTTGCACTGCAGCTCTGTCTCTAAGTTAATTTT
This sequence comes from Paraplagusia blochii, assembly GCA_016785265.1. Classification (NCBI taxonomy): domain Eukaryota; kingdom Metazoa; phylum Chordata; class Actinopteri; order Pleuronectiformes; family Cynoglossidae; genus Paraplagusia; species Paraplagusia blochii. The sequence goes on from JAFBJS010005543.1 coordinate 669,787, forward strand.
AGGAGTGAAGTGAATTTATTCCAGTGCAGCCAGTAGCTGTAGCTGTAGCTCTCATCATCATCATCATCCTCCTCATCCTCCTCCTCATCATCTCACCCTGTGTATCTCTGCTGTGCCTTGTTAACGTGCATTGTTCTGGCACTTAGAGAAAGTCTACAAATTACTGCACAGCAGGTAAGTGCAATTAAAAAAGGGAAACAAACACACTCTGTTTTCATGACCTATTTTACTGCCCTGATAATTTAGCATCTCAATAATCTGAGCTCTGCAAAATAAATCCCACTTTATGAAGTCAATTGAACAATAATCTGCCGTCACACAGCCACGTTAGGACGGTCAATAAAAGACTGAGGACGAGATGTTGAAAAACTGCAAATATTCATCAATAATTCATTTTAATTTAGTAAATTGGTTTTACTTTGTGATTTATTTTCTAGTTTTTCTAGCTTTATTTATTTAACCCTTGGCTTGTTTAGTTGAACACGGCTTTGATAGAGTGGCAGGAACTGAAGAAAGAACACGGATTCTCTGAGTCATTCACTTGTTTTTTTAGTTTTTATAACCTTTTGCTGCCACCTAGAGGAGGTGTTCTGATTGTCACATTAAAAGGTTATTTCTAGATTATTAGCTAAAAAGTAAATAATAATGGTTTCCATAGGTGGCACAGTGGTTGGGAATCGTAAGTTCTATTGACCTGTACTTCCTCTCTCTGCCTGTAGGGAGCATTGCTATCATCGTGCCTCTGGTGCTGCTGGTGGTTCTGATCGTGATGGTGGTGGGAGGGGTTTACATCTGCAGACGGAGGCAACGGTACGTCAGCGCATTCATCTCAGCGGTTCAATTCCCCACGACCAGCAATGACACTTTAACCTGTTCTGTCAGTTGTCTCTGTTCCTCAGTGGTGGGTGCTGTCAGTGGTCTGCTGACCTGCTGTCCCTGTGTCTTGTCGCCCCCACAGGGGTAAGCGGGTCCAGAGACAGCCCATGACCAACGGTGGAATCAACGTGGAGATCGGAAACCCGTCGTACAACATGTATGAAGTGGACCACGACAACCATGCTGATGCTGGAAGTCTGCTGAGACCCAACTTCACACTGGACCCTCAAAAGGTCGACTCTTTGGAAATGTTGGATTCAGACCTGATGACCATAGACTTCTGGACTCTGGACTGACGTGAAACCACAGTAACCACAGATCCCAGTGCAGTGACAGAAAAAAAAACCGTTTTGCCTTCATTTAAGATAACATTTATTAACACTTTGGAAACTGTATTCTTTAAGTGCTGTGTTAGTTTCTCCAGGAAATAAGTCCCCAGTCACTAGGTGGCAGCAACAGATACAGAGGCCAATACAGAATGTAAATGCAATCAAGATCTGAATAGTATTTCAGTTGATGGGGTTTTTTTAACGGGTGGTGGGGTAGGGGAGTTTTGGGGGGACATGCCTGTCCCCTAGGGGGCGCATGACAGAAAATAATTAAGTCCATAAGCGCTGTATGGAAATGCAATCAAAGATCAGCGTTGATGACTGGTGACATCATCATCATCATCATCATCATCATCATCATCTACTGGACGTGTTCTCCAGGCTAAGGTTCCTACTGTATCATTCAGAGTGTGTTCTTTAAATGACTGGGCCACTCTGGGGTTGTTACTGGGCCACATGTGGCCTGCGGGCCGCTGTTTGACTAGGAGAATTAATGACTCCTATCATGTCTGCTGTTTTAAGAAGATACTGCACTTATGATTGAACAGGACAGAATTCAATTATTCCAGTATAAAACGATCTGTGGGATCATGAAACTCAGTCGAGGCGAAAAAGACTGTGAGAGTGTGTGTGTGAGTGTGTGTGTGTGTGTGTGTGTGTGTGTGAGAGAGAGTGTGCGTGTGTGAGAGAGAGAGAGTATGTGTGTTGTAACGGAGATTGATTTTCCTGCTGCATCATAAACACTCCATATTTTCTGCAAATCAATGACTTGGTCTTTTTAGACGTTCACATTACACACAGACAGGAAGTGAAGTTAGAAAAGGAAACACAGACGATCGTTGTTAACGACGACATCATCACAGAATGTTTTACTCCAACGCTCACGTCCACGCTGTCAAGGGGCTCTGCTCTCTGTCCGTCCGTCCGTCTGTCTCTGTCCGTCTGTCCGTCTGTCCAGTAGCCAATAGGATTTCTTAATTCTTAACTATCTGTTTTTTCCACCTTGAATCTGTGGAGATCTTCTCGGTTCCATTTTCTTCTCATCGTGTTGATGACTTTGACAGTGGAAACAAACGGCTCTCGTTTTCTTCCAGGGCTGGTGTGTAAAGTCTAGTGATCCTCACACTTTGGGTCTGAATTCAGTGCCTACGGAGGTTATCCCTGGACAGGTGAACCTCACAGTCTGGCCTCATGTATAATTCAATCATCATCATCATCATGATCATGAAGATAGTCCTCCATTCAGTGACCTGATCCATATCTGTGTGGCCGTCATTTCATCCTTTTTTTCCCGTCAACTGTCTGTTTTATTGTCACTTTACTAATTCGTTTGAATTCCTCAACCTCAGAAACATAGACATAAGTTCCTGTGAAACCACCTGACCCTGCAGCTGTCATCCCACCTCCATCCTCCATCCTGCGGTCCTACCTGGATCTGTCTGTCTGACCTCCGTCTGTCTCCCTGTCTTTCAGCCCATGAACTACTCCAACCCGGTGTATGCAAAGATTTACATCGACGGACAGAACTGCAGGAAGCCGGTCATCAGTATCGACGAGAGGAGAGAGCTACTCCCAAAGAAACTAGAAGGGACAATTCATGAAACCGCCGCATAGCCTAACTTTACACTTTATACTTCGTTTTTCTACCACAATAAATAATGTATAGAACGAGGGAAGACAGAACTTTTTTTTTTTTTTCTATTTCTTAGGAGACTTTTAGGTTCCACTGGTCCGTGACCAGGTTTATTTCACATTTGCCGTTTGCTTTACAGTGTTTGTTTGTTGAACCTAAGTTGACGTACGATCGCTCCACTGACGCTGCTGTCAGGTCAAACCTTGACCTCTGCAGTGCTGACCCGTGTCCCCATGTTGTTTTCGTGGAATGTGATGGAAACTGTCCTTATGTGGATGTGAGGAAGGCAGAATCGTCTCACTCTGAGTTTGTTTTTTCTTTTTCTGTCGTCGTCGTCGCCGCTGTCGTTGTTTTTTAATGTCATGTGACATGTGAAGGAGCGCCACAGTCACACTCCAGGACGTTTGTCTCAGTATCTGACAGATCTACAGACTGTGGACGGATCAGACCATGAAGATGTTTTCTCCCTTCCCGCGTTCCCTTGTTTCTCGTCCGTTCCGTATCCACGGTTTCCCATCTCTGTTTTCACCTTTTCACAGTCAAATACCGAATCTCTGGGTGCGAGAGGTTGAAGCCCAGGTTGAATGTTCTGCGATCAGATCCTGTACTGTACACTGAAGAGACAGATGCTGAATATCATATTTTTCTAGGCTTATTTGTCAACAGATGGGTCAGAGACATAGACCAGGTGGAGGTGGTGGTGGTGGTGGAGGGATGTGGGTGGGGTTACCACAGCCACCCAGGAGGACATGGGATATTGTTATAAGAGACATATGTAACTTCAGAAGAGGAAGATGATAAATATAAGAAATTTTATAATTTTGTATTTGATTTGTATGTTGTTTGGCTGCTTGTATTTTGAAGAAATGTACTAAATGTAAGTAATTTTTATATAAAAATGTAAATCATTATTGAATAAAGGGGGCTTATTTCCACGCCTGCTCACTCTCTACTCATCATATCACCAGCTGCTGTCACTGGTCACGGCACCGTCCAGACCCACAGAACCTCCAAGGTGGAGCAGTGGACAAGACTGCTGACCCTGAGAGCAGGTGATGGAGCCAAGGATGAAGATGAAGGAATGAAAAAGAACAGTAACATAAAATTAGAGCAGTTGCAGTAAAAGATGCAGATGTCGTGTCTTTCTCCGGCCGACACAGTGGGGACATCCTGCAAGTCTGTCCACTGGTCACTGACCTGACAGGTCACTGACCTGGGGGGGCGCTCTCTCTCTCTCTCTTTCGCTCCTGCTGGGCAGAGGAAGGTGACTGATGGGAAATCGCTGCCCTGCCGGTGTGAGCAGGTGGAGGAGAGCACGGTGTTGGAGCAGCCCACTGAATTATAATCCACTCTGTTCTTTCTCTACATAGAAGCACAGTCTCCGCCCACACACCCCCTCTGACTCTCTGCCTCACCATGGCAACGGCGGGAGGCTGAAACATCTATGCCCTTTCACCAACTGTCTGTTAACGGCGAGTTGTGGCAGCAGGCGGAGACCTCCGCTCCTCTGACTCCTCTGACTCCTCTGACTCCCGTGACTCCTCTGACTCCTCTGACTCCTCTGACTCCTCTGACTCCTCTGACTCCTCTGACTCTCCTCCACTGCGAGGAGCAAACCTGTAGCCATGATGCTGGGGAATAAAGGTCACTTTGACTGTTGTAACAAAATGAACATGTGCAACATACAAGGTGTCACCGTGGACACAAACAAAGGTGCGAGATAAACCACCTGGTTAATGATGACTAATCCAGGAACAATAAACAAAGTCAAACTGGGCTCTGGTGGGTGGAGCTTGTGGCCTCCCGAAAATTTTAGAAAGTCTGTAAGTTGGTGGAGTCTAGTCTAATACTGTGATGCTGATACTCTGACAGTTCTCTGTATCAGGAAACTTCTATAAAAATGTACAATTGATGAAGATGTCTGGTTCAACAGGTGGAGAACTCCACCCCCGGGGAAGAATAGGGGGAAAAGGCCGCGGGGCAAATCACTCAGGCCCAAAGTGCATCAAAAGGAGGGAAAAGACGAGAATTTGAAAACAAGTACTGAACTCAGAGATGCTTGTCACTCCCTCTCCTCCTCCTCCTCTCCTCCTCCTCTTCCTCCTCTTCCTACCCTCACCTTGCCTATTGATTATTTGTCTCTTTTCCACTTAGCAAGCATCACCATCCTCCTGCATAAACATCAGAAAAACCCAGAGGGCTCATCTCCCGGACAGAATCAATAACAGCAGGAGTCGTATTCACATTATGAACAACAGGTCCTGCATACTCATCCTGCAGCCTGGAGCAGGTCTCCTCTGGATGCACTCACTGAAGGAAACATCTGCAGGGTGGAGGGAGGTTCTCATGTTTTACCACATGGCAGGTTTTTACGTCGACCGAGGAATTCTCTCAACTGACAAACAGAGGTTTCCTTCAGCTCCTGCATCTTCTCCATAACAGCTGCCTATGTAAAGGCCAACACAGTGCAGTGCGGCTGCAGACTCAGACTCAGACTCAGACTCAGACTCACTTATTTGAATGCATCAGATGAGACTGACAGACGAGACGGAACCAATTACTGGGTTTGGTTTCTCAGCTCGCTGCTGCTGCTGCTGCTGCTGCTGCTGCTGCTGCTGCTGCTGCTGCTGCTGGTGGTGGTGGTTGTAAATAGAATTTTGGGGTTAGGGTTAGGTTGATTTAATTTCCCTCTACACTGTAGCACATTGACAGATGGGAAATTATATTGATGTGAGCAGACAATCAATGAAGAAGAATAAACTTTTCATGCAGACCTGCGCTGCTGCTGCTGCTGCTGCTGCTGCTGCTGCTGCTGCTGCGGCCGAACTACAGTGTTGTCTTTTGCAGACAAAGTACTGGAGAGAAGAGTCTGCAGTTTCTGTAAAGATAAAAAAAAAACTGGTTTAAGTGATTGACGTCCCTGGTAGAAAGTGTGAAAGGCCTCGAGCAAATGACTGAGATTTAATTAATCACACGAGACTGTGACTGTTGGAGCAACAGGGAAAAAACAAAATCAACTTTTACTGATGTTCTTTCTGTCATTTATCAGAGGAACATCACACTGTACGCAGGAGAACCTGGACGGCTGACATCCAGGTTCTCCTCCTGGATCCATCCACTCTGGTGAAATGATCTACCAAGAACTACTGTCTTCATGGACCCAGCTCTTCAGAGATCACCTCCTCCTCCACCCACAAACCTCTTCCATCTTCTTCAGCACCTGTTTCCTAATCTGAAGGTCTCCTCAGTTCCTTTATAGAAACCGATTGTTCTCTCCATCTCCATCATAAAACCTCTGCTGAATGGATCAACTTTTTTCCACGGTGAATGTTCAATCGGCAGGACTTCCTGTCAACTATCAACTAACTTCCTGTTGAAAATGAAATCAGGATGATGCAGGACGAGGTTAGTTTTCATGCTAATGTCTGTGTATTATTGATGAAGGACAATAACATCTTCACTGAACGTTGAGTCGTTCCTTTTCTCCAGGACAGAGGGAAAAGATCCAGTTCTTCTGGGAACTGGATTGACATGAAAAAAAAAATCAGCCTCGACTCAAGTGTTTTTACGTTTCAGTTTTCCAGCGTTAACGGTAACGTTGACTCTGAGGGTCAGAGGAGCAGCTGGAGCCAAACAAGTCTCACAGACCATCACGCAGACTGATCCCAGTCTCAGAGTCTGCTCCGATGCAGACAGTCTGGAGCCCACGGTTTGAAAAGGTCACTTTTGTTGCTGCGCTTGGACAATGTTCAACAATGAAATATATTGGAGGCTGATTAGAATAAACCCACCAGGCCACCTCCTTCACCATCAGAATGATCCAGAACCCTGGACCAATTTAGTTTTTTAATCCTGCAGCAGCGTCAGATGGAGGACGTTCCCTTCCTGAACGGTAACGAGGACACAGGTTTGAATTCTTTTCTACGTTGCCACCTCTACAATCAAGCAGATTTGATCTGCTGGAGGTTCTCAGACCTGGAACCACAGACCTGGATCTGGTGAAGGTGGAGCAGAACGGCTGTGAGAGGAAGAACAATTGAGATTCTTGATGCTGATTCCTCAGGTTGAAGAGTCCCCGGGGCCCCAGCTCCAGATGATCAGGTGGGACGGGTCGTTCTTCTGATCTTTCTGATCTGTCAGTGTGAATGAGAAGGTTCACACTGTTTAGATTCCATTTAGATGGTTTGGCTGTTAAATGTGTTGCTGCCCTCTTTGTTTTACACGTCTGTGAGCAAAAGGAGAGCAACGTGAGGTTCATAGATAAAGACAGGAGGAAAAAAAGAGAGAGAGAGAGAAAAGAATGAGCTAAAGACCCGCGAGGACCCGGAGGACAGAGCCAGGAGTGAGAGCTCGGCTCTGAAGGAAGCCCAGGAGAGAGCAGCCAGCAGCTTCTGTTTGCTCAGGTTCCACAGTGATTTGATTTATCATGTTGGTTGAGGGACAACAACTTGAGGTAATTGCAGACACATCAGCCAAGAAACATGATTTATGTCAGCTGCATGAAAGTGTGTTCCACAATTGGTCCAAACAAACAGGAGGTGCAGAAGAAGAGACCAAAAAATAGAAATAAAAATAAAAATCCCTGGGATTTTGTGGCTGCCTCAGCTGTGGTGCTGGTGCTGGTGCTGGTGCTGGCAGTGAACAGTTGTTCAGCCATTTGGACTGAGTGTGACTCACAACTAACACTGAGGACGAGGAGGAGGAGGACGACGAGGAGGAGGAGGAGGAGGACGAGGAGGAAGAAAATAATGGAAACATCCAAACAGGGACAACTGTCCTGACTGTCCTCACAAAAACATCAAAATAATGTCTCGTGCTTAAAGCACAATAATAATAACAAACAGTCAATCAGCGCCACACAGTGGAGCGGTGGTTGGTCCCGAGCTAACCTTCCTAACTGGGATTTGAACCTCCCCAGGAGGTAAAAACCAGATTAAAACATTCTGATGATGATGATGATGATGAGCAGGAGACTAAAGATGACGTGTGAGGCCTGGGATCAGTGTGGACTTCACTGTCCTGTCCTGGTTCCTGGACAGAGGGGACGTGTCCTTGGCTGTTGGGTTACAACAGTTTCATTGCACTTTGAAGAATTTTGTTGCAGTGGTTGAAAAAATAACTTCCTGTGAACAAAGATCAGCTGATTGTTTCAGGTTGAGAAGAAATGACATCATCCCACAAATGTTCAACACCTTCACCCTCTGTTGTATTTTCAAGGGTTTAGGGTTCAAAACCTTTTTTTTTCCAAGTTCCAGTCACTTCAGGTTTTTCATTCATTCAATCTTGTTGGCATGTTTGTTTCTAAGTATCAAAAAAGTCTTCAGCAGCTCAGCTCTCCAGCAGTGGAAAGAAAAAAAAAAAAAGAAAAAACAGCTTCGGTTCATTTCAATGCACTGTTGCCATGGTGATAACAGCCCAATTTACACCTGCTGACCAAACCAGAGACAGAAGAAAAAGAAAAACAGACGCCTGGTCCACAACAAGGTACGAGGGGCTGGTGTAGTATGACAGTATTACAGAACTACACTACTACAGTACTACAGTACCACAGAAATACAGTACTACAGTTCTAGACTAGTGTAGTGCCACAGAACTACAATACAATAGTACTGTAATATAATGTAATTTCTAATGACCTGCCAGGTGTCTGTTTTAATGTGTTTCTTCACAGTTGAGTCGGACCAACTACAGTCAGACCAACTACAGTCGGACCAACTACAGTCGGACCAACTACAGTCGGACCAACTACAGTCGGACCAACTACAGTCGGTCCAACTACAGTCAGACCAACTACAGTCGGTCCAACTACAGTCAGACCAACTACAATCAGACCAACTACAGTCGGACCAAATACAGTCAGATCAACTACAATCGGACCAACTACAGTCGGACCAACTACAGTCAGACCAACTACAGTCGGACCAACTACAGTCAGACCAACTACAGTCAGACCAACTACAGCAGATGGTTGATGTGCTTGTGCCTTAGTTTGGCAGCTGAAACACCAGATTGGTCGGGGGTTTATCTGAAGAAGACCAGGCAGAGGAGGCGCTCTCTCCTCGTCCTCGGGGCATATTAGCTCTGCAGAGTCCTCCAAAAAAAAAAAAACCCAGATAAAACCTCCAAAATGCTCCAGTGTTCCTGGTAATTTCTGAGCCTCACATCACATCACATCACATGACATAACTGCTCCTAATCGGCTCTATTCCTGGATGTGTGAGTCGCAGTAAAAAGTCCCCACTGGCTTCACAGCTAAGCTGTCAGAGTCACTGTCAGCTCTTCATCACAATTCTTTCTGCCTATTTTGTGCATTTTCACACACACTGGTTGGAGCTTCACTATGTGGTCCTGTAACACAGCAACCTGCGCTCCATCATCTCAGCACTGAGACAACCACTTTGGACGTGGGCTCGCAGTAAATGATGATGCAAAATGACCTTGAATATCATGTAAATACCACTCACATTTAAACAAGGAACCTTCTCACCGTGAGGCCAGAGGACAAACCACTTCACCACTGTGTCGCCCCTTCAATTCTAACGTCTAGCATAAAATTTCGAGGTGGAGACGATGACAGTTTTGGGAAGACCACATTCTGCCGACGAGTGCTGTCGCTGCCTGAGGGAGTTGAGTTTGTCAGCGTGGTCACAGTCGTCGGCCTGAGGTCAAGATAAGATGTGTGTTTAGATAAAAGGAAACAATGACAACGGAGCAATTAAGGCAGCGCTAATCTTTGGCTGAGATAAAGGTGAGCGCAGGCCGTCAGTGCTTTACCTGAAAATGTCCCTAAAATCCACCATGTGATGCAGGATTTGAAGTCTTCCCAGATGGTTCAGAACATCATTTTTTCAATCATATTTTTGGGACTGTGCGGTTGGACAGGGAACCGTGGTAGAACCCTGACAGTCTCACAGGGACAACACACCAGTTTACGACCGTTTTCTCAGCCCACAGAAGATGAAGTCGGGATTATTATCTGGATTGGAGTAAAGATCTTCAACAGGAACACAAACAGGAAAATACAGGATGAAACGGAGAATCTGTCTGTGACATGAATTATTCAAACTCTGTCCTTTTTACTGCTTTTTGCCTGAGTCTGTGTGTGAAGAGTGTTCGTCAGCAGCTCAGGAAATGGATGTTTGCAGCCTGAGGAGACACTTGTATCTCATCTCTACAGTACGTTGCTCTCTGCTAGAATATCTAATGTCTGAGGTGGTCACAGCGTTTACATTGAACACACTCTCACCTATGGTGGAGACAGAGACGAGTGATGTGATAGGGCGCTCACAATCCTTATGTCCATGTTTATTTTGGAATCTGAATCGTGGGCAGTTGAGGGGGCTGGAGCCACCAGTTGGTTATCATCTGTCATATCCATAATTTCAAAAATCAATGTTTGATGTTTAGGTCCTGCTGTGATGGACCGAGGGATGGAGAACTGGGATGATCCAAGTCTCCAAGTATACTGTGTGTATATATATATATATACACAGTATATATGTGTTCCATTTTGTTAAATAAAGAAATACAACAGAATAGTTGTAGAATTGAAATGACTTCTGTACTTTTTCTTACAGCAGCAGCAGCAGCAGCAGCAGCAGCAGCAGCAGCAGCAGCAGCGGGTGAATCTCTCCTCTGAAAATGAGATACAGCAGGATGATTTTTGACAGCCAGGTAGGCTGCGATGCCAAAGATGAGGCTTGAGAAATAGTTTGACAGCCCTGCTTTTGTAAATGATATATATTGCAAATCCTGCGGGGCCCAGAGGGAACGACGCGTTAACATCATCCTGCCCTCAAATCACGGCGCTCTCTTGTGTCTCACTATTCATGGGTGGAGAAAATAGAAAATAGAAAATAGAAAAAAGAAAAAAAGAGAGTCTCTGTGACAAACAACCATCCTTCTTGTATGACCCAGAATTGAGTCATAAATTCCAACTATTGATTTTATTTGATTTTTTTTTTTTCTTCCACGTTCACCTGTTCTGTTCCTGTATTTCTAATCAGAGAAGCTGCTCCAACACAGTGAGAAGAAAACATCAGACCTCAGCACCACCGCTGACCAGGACTGGACCACAAAGACCACCGTGGATGTTCACCGTATCCTGGTTGGATCCTGTTCTCAGCTCTTTAAGGTAGTTTGAAAAAAAAAATGTCAGGGTAGGAGGTCGTCTTCCTCCTCTTCTTCTTCTTCTTCTTCTTCTTCTTCTGGACTCTCCTTGTCTTATCTGTCTGAGAAAACAAGGAAGTTATTCTGTATTTCTTCACCTCCTTCTGTTCTTCTTTCTTCTCGATGAGTTTTGGCTCCGTTGAATTCAAAATATTTCCAAATTATTGGAAATTGTCCAATGATGGACAGTGGAATGAAGTCTTTATTCTTTATTTTCATCTATATTTGAGGTTTGTGATGTGATTATTCCAACAATGTGTAAAGGGTCAATTTCCAGGACAAAAAGATTCAACGATGGTTCTTAGTGGACTGTGCAGACGTTTACCATCATGAATGAATCTATTACCCATCACTGGAAACATAAACGCTCAGCATTTATTTATCTATTTACACTGGTAATAAAGAAGTGTTTGCCAAAGTGAGGGGCGGGTCCCTCTTGGGTGCACAGAGTCATTTATGAACTCAAGTCAACTCTTTGAAACAGCAGCTCAATCACTCATGGTTGAAAGTGACTTCAAAATAAAAGTAGTTTCATCTGTACAAAGAGGGGCGGGGCTTCTTCTGCTTGATTTTGCTTAATATAATTTTTAGAGAATCCTCAAAATAAAAATCTCAGTTGAAACTAAAAACAATGGCTGCAGTTTTTGTTGGCCTCATCCGTGTGGTTCATCACTGATTATTATTGGGAGAGAAATTGTGACGATGAAAAACAAGGTTCACGTCTTCATGATTCCATTGTTGGCTTCAGATCCCAGATGTTGTTGTGTTCTGTGTCAGTGTAGACACTGAGGAGAGGACACTGCCACCTAGCAGCATAGAGTTGGGGTTGCGGGGGGCAGGTTCTTCAGAGGCTGGTCTGTAGTACGACACTCAACTGACCATGACCAGTTGGAGAGCTCAGATTCATGTAGGGCAGGATTAGGCGAGAGCCCAACGCTGCGGGACTTGAACACTTCCTGTCACTGCTTGGTTTTTTGCATCGATTGTTTTCGAGGAATTTTTTTGTACAATGTCAAGAGTTGTCACTGGGATTAGGGTTGATTCCACGTCCACGAAGGAAAGTCCACGTTCTTTAAAGTCTCCACTTTGTTGAAGAGGAATCAGTGGCTCAATATTTTGGACTAGTTTTCGTTGTTGTTTAAAGGAAACAAGAAAAGGAGGCAAAGATGGTGATGAAACGTCTGGATCTCAATGACAATGTAATACAACAATATCATCAGGTTTGTGACGACACTGAGGAAGAAAAGTGACAAATACCATCCATGCATTATTCTCTTGTTGCAACAAGTATCATATAAAATACAGGAAAAAGTATTTTTGACTGTTGCTCACACGCTGATAATACTGCGTTTAGCCCCAAATGCAGGAAATACGTTTTTTTCCTCTGTACTTTTTGACACTCTCTTTCTTTGGACATCATTTGAACGTCAGTTGAACGAGTCTCTTGTCGTCGACATCCTGGCAGGTAGGCTGACCAGAGAGGCCGCTGAAGTTCAACAAAGTTCAACAAACTCATTGTCATATTCATGAAAAATGCGTTGGATGACTTTCTGCTTGTGACACTGTGCATCAGTATTCTGCAAGTATATTAGAGTCTGAGTCTGAAGTGAGTGCAATTCTGTCATTTTGTCATTTTGTTCACAGAGACCATGTCACTTCCTTCATCCTCCCTCACTGACGATTGGCCTTTTCATTAGCTTCACTGGACCAGGGTTCAAATCTGTGCACGGTGTCAGTGTTACGATGCAGCCGCAGAGGAAGGAAGTGGAAATGGACTGATCATAGAACACCATCAGGAGGACAACGCTGACCACCCATCCATCCATCCATCCACCCACCCATCCATCCATCCATCCATCCATCCATCCATCCATCCACCCATCCATCTTCAAAATCTAAGGAATCAAAAATTAAAAAAATCTTTTACATTTTTTTCTCCACTTTTGCTCAGTTTTGAAAGTTCACAGGCTTCATGCTTGGAGTCTGAACTGATCTTTCATGACTTTCTTTCCTTTCCTTCCAATGTTGGGACTGATTGTCCTGTTGCTTGTCTTTGTCTCTGGACCTAACGAGACATCAGAGAGTCAAGAAGCACAGTTTGAAGACTGTCTGTGGGTTTGACAGGAATAATGGAGGAACCAGAGCATCAGCAGGAACTGGTCTTCTTCACTGCAGACACTCAGACACAGAGCAACAGCATCAGTGACTGAGGATTTGGGTGGAGCTGCCTGCAGCTCAGTTACTACGTCTCCACACACTCGCAACATCAACACTGTGACTCACAGATGGAAACCTAGGAGTGAATTCAAACGGACGCCCACGTTCATTGGAGAGCCTTGTGTTACTTTATTCCAGTCCAGTCCAGTCCAGTCCAGTCCAGTCCAGTTGATCTGCTTCTCTTCTCTCCAGTGAGTAGTTGCTGCTGGGAATGGTCCAAATCTGCAATCTCTCTGATGACCAGTACTTTTATGAAGACTTTGCAGTTTGCTGCACACACCCATTGATCTCTCCCTGTGTTTTCTAAGGAAAGATGCACAATTGCACTCTCAGCATCTTCCTCTGTGGGGTGATCACTTTGGTAGACCCTCGTGTCTCCACCTAAGTCTCCACCACTTCTACCTTCTACTTTTCTATTTTCTGTCTTGTTTTTCAGTTCTGTGCAGATTCCAACACCTGTTGTTCTGATGCCAGGTTTTATTCAAGTGACTTCCATTATGATGTGAATCAACTTCATCAACTTGAGTTCTTTGTGATTATTCTGTCACATCTGATCTTCTTAAAGATAAATATCTTTGTGGACCTTGTCCAGGAGTTGGGGTTTTAGTGGGTCAGACTGGTGGGACTTGGACAGAGAGACAGAGACATCGGACGACGCTGACGCTGACAAATGGGAATAATAAGATATGAGATGTAACCCTGTGGTCTCCAAACACCACTGTGACATAAAACATCTCCTCCAGCAGCTGTTGTGACATTGAAGTGGTTTTATATCCTTCTAACATAATCATTTGTTGGAGATGAAAAGATGATCCTCATCCTCACTGCAGAGTTGATATGTTGTGATTATTATTATTATTATTACTATTATATTTGATATGAGGGATATGAGTTCACTCCCTTCTCTGTACGTTTGCTGGATTTGATTTTCTTTCTGTCTCCATCACCAGGTGTGTGGGGTAGTTAGCAGATCCACCCTCACCTTCCACCATTTACTCCTAGTCCAGACCAAAGTCCACGTCCTCATTGTTGACTCTGGTCAGAAATCACCAACATTGTTTCATCATTTTTCACCTGTCGATGACATTTCATGGTCAGACGGTGGGATTTTAACCTTCAATCATCTTGAATTGTATCAGTCTTTAACTGCAAACCCATCATGGAGCCTGGACTGTAGATACCTGCTGACACGTGACAGACTGGAGGACAAGGCAACTGTCAACCTCCATCATTACAGCCATCATCACCATGATGAAGCTGTTGGTGGGCCCAGAAGACACAGCAGACACACGGCTCCTCATCAGTTACGCAGCAGCGTGATGGCAGCGTAGGGTGAACGCAGCACGACTCTTCCTACATGTAGAGAAGGAGCACTGACCCAAAGACTGCCTCCCAGAGGCCACTCCAGGTACTTTGGAGTCTGCTGTCGACTTACTGTTCCAGTAATACACAGAAAACAAATCTGAATTATTGATAAAATTTATTATTATTTCCTTGAAGCATTTATTGATACCATTGACCTTTGTAAAGCAGAAACTTCAACACATTAAGATAAAGTTTTGTCAGAGGGAACATCAGTATTTTACTTCTCTAGATTTGTCCAGTGTCTAGACAAGAACAACTAAACATTGTGGAGTTGCTTGTGTACGTCTGTGGTGTAACGTTGTATAACATTACAGTGATACAGTGAAAAGGACTCTGATGCTGACTGGTTCACATTAGTCCCAGACCTCAGTTCTACACAGACGGGTCAGAACCTTGATCAGAAACAAAGATCATGGAGGTCTACAGACGTGACTCCGTTGTTTGCCAATGAGTCCAGGCTGAAGTCAAGCTCCAGTTGGTTAATGGAGTCTGGACTCCCAGGGTTGAAGGTGTTTGTTTTGACAGGGTGACTTTTTATCTAAGTGCAAACCACACACTGTCCACACACTGTCCACACACTGTCCACACGCTGCCAGGACGTGCAGACGCTGGAAAGTTGCAATTATGCATAATTGCCCTGTTTTCCTTGAGGCGCCGTAATCACTTTGAATAAAAGAGGGTCACAGGTCTGTGGCCTCTCATAGCGGTAACGACCCCCCAGTGAGAAGAGTTTAAAGGAGCAGAAAGGGGGGAAAATTAATCACCACCCGGGCGTCCTCAGAGGTTAAACCGTTAAAGTTATTTTCCTGAAGTTCCACGCCAGCCGTCTACGCTGGCCCAGTTCAATCTGATGTTTCTGTGTGTAAAGTGGGGGGTGGGGGGAGGAGAAGAAGGAGGAGGAGGAGGAAGGGGGAGGAGGAGGAGCAGGAGGAGGAGCAGGAGGACTCCTACAGGCAGAAACAAAAGAATAACTGTGTTTAAGGTGATCCTGTTCAAAAGCCTTTCATGTCCATGAGCAGAAGTGAATGCAGACACTGAAGCCTCAGACCTGACAACCCTGGGAGATGTTGCCTCATCAAGACGTCTGAGGAAAGGGTGGAAACATGTGAGTGTGACCTCTGTGCTGACTCTGACCTTCAAACTGACCAAACAATGTGATCAGATGCCCATGTGTCCTTGGACAAATCCATGTATGTTTTTCACAGATTTTTTCTTTATTGCCAATGTTTTTCTGCATTTCATGAATTACAACAGATGGAAGTCCTGCTGTCATTGTGATGATGACTCTGTTCCTCTGACTTCACTCATGTCTCGAGCCTGTGTTGCCTGGTGACGTAGCCTGGTGACGGAGCTCCGCTGTGCAAAGGAAACGGTTTGCTTTTAAGGAAATTTAATAGGAATCTTATGATGTCGTCTGCTCGTCCTTAACTTCCCACGTCCTTAAAAAAACAAATAGGCTGCACTGTACTGTACTATACTGTACTGCACTGTACTGTACTGCACTGCACTGTACTGCACTGCACTGCACTGTACTGTACTGTACTGTACTGTACTGCACTGTACTGCACTGTACTGTACTGCACTGTACTGTACTGTACTGTACTGCACTGCACTCTACTGCACTGTACTGTACTGCACTGTACTGTACTCTACTGTACTGCACTGTACTGTACAGCACTGTACTGTGAACAAGACATGAAGATAAATACATATATATTTATTTACAGATGGATGTTCGATCTACAGACAAATATAATAAAGTACACAACATGGGTGGAGTTGAGGTTTGTAGAACTGGCACCACCCAAATCACATTGCACCATATTGTGAGTCTTCCTGTGGGTGGAGAGTCCAATAGGAGTAATGTGGGTGGGGACGGTCCAGAGGTTCAGTCTGTGGTTGTTGATCTTCTTCTTCAACAGAACTAGTGACAGGAAGTTCCTTTTTCAAACACAGGAAGGAGTTTGTTGAAGGTCGTTTGATACATATTTGTTTGACTGGTGTATGTTTACACCTGAACACATTTATATTAATGAATCATATTTACAACTTTGTGTTTGTATAAATGTACATTTGTGAATAGATGTATGTTCATGTATTTGTATTTATAAATGTATTTAAACCTTTTAAGGCCACCCTCTATCAGTGTCTGTGCCCATCATTGTCTGAAGACATCACCCAGTCAGGAAGACAGACAGATGGAGGAGAAACTTTTTCCTTGGACTGGAGCTGTATTTCTATTTTCTCCTCTTGAGATTTTCCTCAGCTCCACAGCAGACCATGGCGCTGACCATGGTCTGTACCATGGTCTGTGCTGACCATGGTGCAGACCCTGTTGCAGACCCTGGTACAGTTATTGTCACAGCTCTTACACTGTCTGTCTGCCAGGGTTCAGGTCAGGGTTCAAGTCAGGATCTGATTAAAAGACATAAAACCATATGTCCCAGCAGACCAGTCCTGAGTTTACTGGTGCCCATATCCCGTAATGATGTTGCACCATCGCCTCCATCTGCCCTGCAGTGAGAGCCGTCTTGCAGCAGTTCTCCTGGACTGTGCATGAGAATCTGAGAGAAGATGCGGCGTTTGTCCATTCAGCCCAAGAGCATGTGAAATGACAATGACCAGACTTCTAACCTCCCTGTGGGGCCGTCACTGTGCAGGGAGATGGTGATGCATTCACAATCCACTTTGGTTTGACCACCAATGTCACTTTATCTGCTGGGGATATGCAACCAATTGCCCCCATGCATTTTTGCTTGTGTTTTCATTAGAAGAATGAACGGGTCACAAGACGCCTCCAGAATGTTGCCGCCGGCGATCTGAGCCTGAATGACAATTTAAAGAGCTGAGAGGCCTTTACAAAAGTGCCAGAATGATTTCAAAGGAGTTAATTGTCAGAGGAATAAAGTGTGAGACTAAAGGACAAAGTGAAAGACAACGAGTGAATGGAAACTTGAAGGTTCCTGCTGTTCTTCAACGTCTGTCAGTCTTTGGTTAAACAAGGTTTCACAGAGTTTGAGAAAGAAAAAATATTCCAGGTTTCTCCGTGATATTGGCCTCTGCAAGTGAGGAAAACACATTGTTGTTGGTTGGTTGGTGCATTTCTGGTCGTACCTCCACCCTCAGTGGAATCCATTGTCCAACTCTGTGATAAAATGATATTAAATATCAAACCAAGGACAGAAGATGATTTATCAAATAACCAAACTAGACAAGAGTTATTCTCTTTAACAGGAGCTCGACTGACAGAACTGTACCAACTGTTGGACGTTCCGAGGTTTTCCACCCTTGAAGGTTGGACAAACGATGGCCAAAGGAAGATGAGATTTAACACTGTGTCTGTGCTGGTGTCAGAGACAGAGGAGGATGAGGACCAGACCCAAAAACCCAACTTTGCTGTGGCCTCTCACAGGGGTCACCTGTGTGACCCCTGTGAGAGGCCACAGCATGGATTAATGGAGTGAGGGCTGAGCTGAAGATAACACGCCCTCCAGCGTCCTGAGCTGAATCCCCCATCAAGGCTTTGCACCTCAGCTTGTTGGAATGGGATCCAGGTCAAAGTCTTGTTAGATCTCAATCTCAGCCAATTTGCACAGGATGGTGGCTTAGACTGATACAATCACTCACCTCATGGCGGCGCAGCGTTGAATACTAATAAATGAACTGTGTGTCACCATTGTTTCATCACTACATTAATACAGAAGAGAAGAACAATAAGTTACTGGCAACAGGAGGCGTCTGATGAAATGACCATGATAATGATGGCAAAGTGACAGTTTTTTTTTTTTGGTTTTTTTCTTTTCTTTTTAATGAACGAGCCTCAACATCAGTCTTATATCTGCGGGTATGAAGACAAAAGCCTGACTGATGGAGAGGGTGTAGATTGTTGCAGCTCCCTCCACAGAAACCGCCTTCTCCTCATTGGAATTCACAGGACGGCGCCCAATAAGAAGAGCACATTTATTTCATTTCCATACACTCAATCCCTCTCATTTACACAGTCTCTGGTGTGTCTCCCCAGAACATGCACCTATTCTCAGCTTAACAATCAGACGCCGGGCGCGGGGGGAGTCACAGCTGCGCTGAGCTCCAACCAGGAAATCAGCTTACACTGGTAATTAGTTTGCTCATTTACTGGCTGACAGTTGAACTGCTTTCATCAAAATACCACTGCAGGGCCGTGGAGAGACCTCGCCTTCCTGGCTGTGACACCGGCGCCTGGTAACTGCTGAACGCTAACTGTCTGTCTCATTCATTTTGCCGGAGATGAAATTCCACTTTCTGTGTATTTTGTATTTTTGTTCGTCAGGCCTCCTGATTATCTTCTTTGAGCCAAAGCCAATATTGTTAGTAATAAGGGGGGAAAAAAAGGCCTTTCAACCACGTCAGCGTCAGTGTTTCTGCAGGTGTCCACATTATTTCTCCTCCTCTTTCAAAGGCTCATTAAATTTATGCAAATGGAGTTGTCACCCCTACTGCCCCCCTCCCACCAACCCTCACCCCTGAAACATGCACTTGAGTTCTCTGTGCAAAGTGAAATGGTTATTTTTCATTGAGAGTATTTGGATTTTTTTTTTTTTCTTGTTCCCTTTCTTGTTTTTGTAGACATCGAGTCACTCAGGGAGGGGTGAAATGTCCTGCTAGGATAATAAGACGTACATCATTGGATTGGATTGGACTATTAATCCGTGCTTTTATTTTGTATTTTGTGGCCAAATAATTTTCCCTTTAATGTGACCCCAAATGTCAGTATCAGAAATACTTGATTACATCTTGTGAAAAAGAACTTGCTTTGATCCTTCCTTCCTTCCTCCTTCCTCCTTCCTCCTTCCTCCTTCCTCCTTCCTCCTTCCTCCTTCCTCCTTCCTCCTCCTCAGCCTCTTCCTCCACCTCCTCCTCAGCCTCTTCCTCCTCCTCCTCCTCAGCCTCTTCCTCCTTCCTCCTCCACTTGAAGTGGGTTTAATCCTTTTTTCCCGCCCACGTGTGTCGTCCATGATTTCGTTCTCGCCCCCAGTGTTGACCACACATAATGAATTTGCAACAGGACTGTTGATGCCTCCAGCCAGGCTCTACTGTGGCACCCAGTGAATGGGACCTTCTGCTACTTGCAGATCAGTTGCTCCTTGTCTCCCTGGTCCAGATCTGCAGGGTTGGAGAAGCAGAACTATCTCCAGGCCTTGGTTCTGGCAGGAGAAGATATCAGGAAGCTCTTTCTGGGAGAACATTCACGTTCACCCATTATTGAAGTTATGCTGGAGAACCTGGAGTCAAAGTGCAACTGTCTGTATGAGACAGTTGTTCTACAGCAGATGATCACCTGGTCTGTCAGCAGGACCTCCATCCATCTAATAACCAGAGGATTGGAGGTCACTGTCTCTGCTGGCTTTAAGGTAACGGACCCTCCAGGAGGAGGAGGAGGATCAGCCTTTCACCCTGTGCATCAGTTGGAATAATTCTATTAGAAAGACAACAGCTAATTAAAACCATTAAGTGTCCACACAGTGGACGGAGGACATGAAGTCTTCAAGTCACTGATGAGAACAAAGTTATAACGTAGTGATGAAAAGGCTGAAGGTGGAGGTGAACAAATCACAGAATCACAAACATCTGATTCAATTCATCTCACTACGCTTTACCCATCTGTCATCCACCCATCCACCCATCCACCCACCCACCCATCCATCCACCCATCCATCTATCCATCCATCTATCCATCCATCTGCCATCCACCCATCCACCCATCCATCCACCCACCCATCCATCCACCCATCCATCTATCCATCCATCTGTCATCCACCCACCCATCCACCCATCCACCCATCCGTGATAAGCTGGTGATGGATGGATGGATGGATGAAATATAGAAATTCCTCACATTTCTCCCCAGTGACAACAGTTCACCCCTGTGTCCTCCCTTCATCCTCCCCCACCTCACCCTCCACAGTTACCCCAACCTGCTCCACATCTTCTTCCTCCACCTCCTCCTCAACACTTCCATCATCTTCAATGTTTTCTCCAATATCACAATAAGAGTCTCACCTCCTGGACTCTAGTGGCAAACGACTCCTCTTGAAGCCAATGGAAAAATAGAATAGAGCGGAATAGAATAGAATGGAATTGAATAGAATAGAATAGAATAGAATAGAATAGAATAGAATAGAATAGAAATAGAATAGAATAGAATAGAATAGATGGGTCTCACCCAGACATCACATCATATCTCACTACTGTTTTACACAGCAGTTCAACTGTTCATTTGCTCTCATTTTAAAAGAGAATAACAATCAAATCAAATAAATTCAGCCAGTTTGTTTTTTTGTTTGTTTTTTTTTTATTTTATTTTTTTTAGATGCCCTGCTGTCCACCCCGCACTGTTGTCTCAATAAAATCCATTTTGGCTCATGAAAAACACTGCTCCCAGGCAGCGTGCTCTTACGTCTGATATGTGACCCAGCAGATGTTAATGTCATTGGCTGTGCCAGTTTCCTGGAAAGCCGAGAATAAATTACTTTGATTCTCAAGGTCAGGTGGGAAACAAGTTCCTGCATGAAATTCTCTTGAGTCTTTGATCCGTCACCAGGGGGAAATCTTTGAAAAACAATCAGGGGATGGAGGACTGGTTCCCCACGGTCACCACTGCCCTGAGTCAGGCTGTAATGGGCACAGACCACTGGCTTCCATATTGTTTGCTGCTTCTTGGACCTGAAATGCAGATTTTGAGTTTAATGTCTGATTTGCAAGGCAGATCAGACCATGTGGGGTTTTTTTAAAGCAGGCAGATGATTTAGGAGGACATTATTCTGTCTTCGTCCTGATCTGTTGTCTCCCAACAGCATCTGCTTTTGAAACCATTCTCCTTTTTTTTAAACAAGCATAAATAATATTCATGGAAAATGTCCAAAGTAAAAGCATTTCAGCAGCAACAAATAAACTAATCACTGAACTAACCCTTTGACCAACGTCTACTGTCACACAGACTGTATCTGCACGATGTAACATTTATGACTAAATCAAATTTATCAGCAAATCTGTTGATGATAAACTGTTTGTTTCTAAAATATTTATACAAATGATATGACACTTGTATGATTGAATGTTTCTGTAGGTATATAGTGTATATACACACACACACATATATATATTTATATATATGTACATACAGTATATATATATTCCTAATAGTTAATGCAAATTCTTCAAGAAAAGGAAACATGGAAAGTTGACAGGTTCCCCAGACTCACTCAGTCTTACCATGGACTGAGCTCCATGGAATCAACACCTGTCCTGCTCCTCTTCCTCGTCCTGCTCCTCTTCCTCGCCCTGCTCCTCTTCCTCGTCCTGCCTGGTTGTTTTTGTGTCAATTTTCATTCCTGGTCTTTATGGTGGGTTTCATTCGTCCGACTCCAAAGAGTGGGATATCAGTTAAGTGTCACTGATTGGACATTAATTAAATGTCAAGGTTATATCTTAGTCTTCAGTCAGTCTTGTGGGGGGGGTCACTTTATCAGATAAGGCACTGAGCTCAGCGCCCTTTTACAGCCGACACTCAGAAAAACCTCCTTTGCATAAGATGACATTTATGATACGGCCTGAGGGGAGAGTGAATATGAAATGAATGGAGTTGCTGAAGATGTTCCTCCTGAGAATCAGAAGTATTGACAGTATTTCTCCACCCTAAAGTGTGGGCTCCTCCACTTCTGTCCATTCCATCGTCCATTCCACACAGCTCAGTCCCTTGGATCTGGAGTCCAGGCCATGAAGATGGAGGACCAGCAGCTTGGTTCTATCTCACTTCATTTTTATGAAATTTTTATGATTTTCTATGTTGTCGTTGTTGTTGGTCACTCTGTCACTTTTTTTACTGATTACTTATTTATTTAGGCCACACCCACTCTGGGTGGCAACCAACTATAGACAGGTTTACAGCGGGGGCGGGAACGATCTGATTGATAAAAAGCCTGACCTTCCTAGAATTGTTTGCTGTAATTGGTGGAAAAATTGAAGGATGGATGGAAGATTGAAGGGTTAGAAGATCCATTAGTCGTCATTAAAGTGCATCCACTTATCCCTGAAGATGGAACGTCATCACAGCTGCATCGGAACAAATGATACGGTTGTTGTTTGTTGTGTGTGTGTGTGTGTGTGTGTGTGTGTGTTTCTACCGTCACAGGTTCTTATGCAGCGTCGTCCTTGTCACTGCTAATCCTACCGTTGGACATGCACAGTTACACGCGCTGAGACTATGACACATGTCACCGGCTGCTTATTTTCACCTGCCAACATTGAGTGGGAACGGTGCATTGCATGAGACCGGGCCCCCACCCCCGAGCCCCACCCCCCACTGTGGCGACACTACGACTAAGGAGCCAGCAGTGAGATCCTCATTGGCTTCACACCAGGAAATATTGTGTTTGGTGTTGATAAAATACATGAAAGTCTCCATGTCATGGAGTAAACTCTGCTCTGCTGGATTATTCCCATATCTTCTAAGGGGATTAACAATTAATCTTTTAATGAGTTGTTTTTTTTTTTTAATCAATCACATTAATATGACAAACACGACACATTTCACCAAATGGAGCTGATAGAAACACTATTCAATTATTTTACAACGTTGGTTTTTCTTTGCCAACTGCAAGAAGAAAAGTTCAGGAAAGTTCTGAGTCAAAGTTCTGAGTCAAAGCTCTGAGTCAAAGTTCTGAGTCAAAGTTCTGAGTCAAAGCTCTGAGTCAAAGTTCTGAGTCAAAGTTCTGAGTCAAAGTTCTGAGTCAAAGCTCTGAGTCAAAGTTCTGAGTCAAAGCTCTGAGTCAAAGTTCTGAGTCAAAGTTCTGAGTCAGAATTCAGGTGAAACGTCTGGTTCAGTGGAGCCAGTGATGATGCAGTGGACGAGGACGTCACTGAAGACAAGATGAATCTTTTCACAGGTTTTCTTGTTAGTAAATCCATCCAGGTGTTGTGGTTCATTGTGATTAACATTTGCAGTTCATCCATGGGGAGATGTGTGGCGCTATGACCCAGAGTCAGTTTCTCTGTGGCAGCATCCAACCCCAGTTAGGGAGGTCGGCTCTGACCACTGGACTGACCACTGGAGTGATTGTGGAGACTGCTGACCAGCAGATGGATGGGATGGACCTAACTCGCAAAACCATCTCCTGTCTCTAGTAGTTTGGAGACAAGGACATGGTGAGGTCACTGGGGTTTGTCCTCCTGATGAACCCATTCAAAAACAGATGAGTCCTGTCTCATCATGTGCGTCCCATCAAACAGGGAGGCTGATGTCTTCCATTTGGGAGGCTGATGACCACTGACGTCTTCTTCACCTCCTACTGCAGAGCACACACCATCAGCTCCATCATGGAGAACGTTCCAGGTCTTCAGGGTGGAGATTATCAGGCTCTAATGGCAGAGGCTGATGTTTCTTCTCAGGTTGTGACTTTGACAATGTGGAGGTCAATAACTCACACACACACACACACACACCTCGGAACTCTCTGCTCTCCATTATTATTATTATTATTATGACTAGTATCATTAGAGGTGGTCCAGAAGTGGAGGTTGAAGGAGGTTGAAGGAGGTTGAAGGTCCAGAAGGTTCCAGGTTCCAGGTTCATCAAACTCATCCGTTCACTCACTCACCACTTTCTCAATGTTCCATTGCAGCTGTTTTTCCACAGTCCCTTTGAAAACAGGAACCATGTGTGTTTGGACAAGACACTGATGGACAGATATGAGATGGTAAAAGTCAAGTGCAATATAAATAAAACGTATTATTGTCATTATTATTACATCTGCTTGGACTTCTGAGCTGCCAAGAAGTCTCAGTCTTTTATTTTCTTATCCAATGAGAAAACAGTGTCAGCGTTCAAACCCGTCCATTTAATCTGTCTCCTGACTCGAGGAGCTGCGGTTCATTTTCTCCTGGTAGGTTTGATCAAAATCCCACTGCTTCCTTTTCTTCTCGTCAGCCACCGCAGAGACGTTTCCTGCAACAAAAAGGTTTTGAAAAATCTATTTGCTTTTTTAAAAAGTGCCGGTTTCTTTCATGACATTTCACAAACGCTATCATGAGTGTGTGTGTGTGTGTGTGTGTGTGTGTGTGTGTGTGTCTTCATCATCGTCCTGAAACAACCTCCACAGTTTTTTTGCAGTGCTCTCTGTCAGAATGCAGTAATTTATGCAGATGCAGCATCTTTTTTTTTTTGTGGCCATTTGTTCTTCTGCTGCCACACGGTCCGTTCTAATAAGTTCTCTGTAAAGGAAAGGAAAGAGAAGCTGTGAGTCCTGCCTGATCCTGCAGGTCTGTGGTGCTTCGTTAGACCAGACCTGTAATTGACACCATGTTGCAGCCACTGAATCCATTAAGTAATGTCTATAAAACAACTAGGTTGATATGAGATCACATGCCTCAAAGTGCTCATTTGTTGCCCAACATTGCGATTGATTGGAATGTAATTTAATTTAGAAAATGGAAACAATCACACACTTGAACCCGGAGGCGTCCATTCTCTGGCACAGCTGCGGTTCCCGCCCACAGCGCCGTCCAGATTAATGCTGCAAACATGCGCTAACGGTGTTCTCTGTCACAGTGGAGGAGGAGAGGGAATAATATATGGTCGGGGGCCGTGGTGGTGTTTTTGGATGAAGGGAGGATTTCACCCAGAATACCAATACCAATACCAATACCAACGGATGTGTCCGTTCACACATTTGGATTCTCTGGACTGATGAGGACTCACTCACCGACTCTGACCTTATGTCGGAGACGAGGCCTGGTGGTTGGTGCTGTTTGACAAAAGAAAAAAATCAGCTGCAATGACATTTTCACAGCTTCCACCATTAACATATAAAACCTAATGTCTTCTTAGTGTCTTCTTCCGTCCACCCACCTGTGACCATTGTTACAAAGAAAAACACTGTTGTTGCATCGTGATGCAAGTCGGCATTTGTTGCTCTTCCATGGATTATTTGGTTATTCAGGTAACGACCAGAGCACAGCTTCAGCTTCAGCTTCGTCTTCAGCTTCATCTTCAGGTCAATCTGAAGTCCAAACCACCTCCTCCTCCAGATGCAGATGGATTAGGCAGCGTTTTGACAGATTACAGGCCCAGTGATAATCAGGCAGAGCAGATCTGTCGGCTCCATTTGTCCACATCTCCATCCCACATGTCTCATCACTAAGCAGTTTAAAAGAATGAAGTGAAGATCAGAAGTACAATGTGACCAAAGAGGTAATGGACAAGGCTGTTATCTCCATCAATTCTGGCTGAAGGTCCAAACAGCGTCAGGCCTCCCTGCACTAAGGTCAGGATGATTGATGTGAACTTCGACCCTGATGAAGAAGCAGAGATGGTTTTACTGAAGAAGAAGTGGAGACATGCTTTATCACCATATTTCCATTTTCCAGACTATCCAACCTTGGAGGAGATAATTCACCTGCTCATATCTCAGATTCACCCAGATCCTGTATAATCCAGCGCTCTTTTAAGGCCGGGACGTGTTTTCTCTAAAAGTCCATCACGACTGTTGTAAATCAGATGGATTTGTGCGTAACTTCTTCTACAGATGGGAGTTTGTGCATTTATGAATCCAGATTGATCCAGATTAAGCCTTAATTCTCTTCGTGATATTCATATTGGTATCACTGTGTGTTTTCCTCCCTTGAATTAGTATAAAAGCCCCGATCACCACATCCAACGGTCCAGGAGCTGAAGATCCCAACCCTCTCTGAGAAAACCCTGTACAGTGAGGTTTAGAGGCGTCTCGTCATTTGTGGACCAGGAAGACTAATCACCAGGTGAACAAACAAGAGCGGAGAACAAAGCTCTGCTGAGGTGGGATTATGATGACACGCAATCAATGGACCTGTGGTTTAAATCCTCTGTCTGAGAGCAGGCGTCGCTAACCTCTCGGCACATGACAGTTAGTGACACAAAAGGATTAGTCTCTCTGTCTCTCTGTCTCTCTGTCTGTCTCTCTGTCTCCCTGTGTCTCTGTCTGTCTGTCTGTCTCTCTGTCTCTCTCTCTGTCTGTCTCTCTGTCTCTCTCTCTGTCTGTCTCTCTGTCTGTCTGTGTCTCCGTCTGTCTGTCTGTCTGTCTGTCTGTCTCTCTGTCTGTCTGTCTGTCTCTCTGTCTCTCTGTCTGTCCCTTCATGCTTATTATCTTGTCAGGTCGAGGGGTTTTAACTGCTGCAGCAGAGGTCAAATGTACAGGAACGGTTGGAGGAAACTGGGTGAAGATGATGATGATGATGATGATGATGATGTTGTGCTGCTGACCGTGTGGTTGGAGTTGGACACAGATTTTCTTGAAAAACCAATCATTTAGTCGTTTCTGTAGCTGCTTCAACATGTTGAGTTTCGTGGAACTGCTTCTACATTGACTATAGAAGAAGAGCCATGTCAGGAGTGGCAGATGAGCATGTGAAGGTGGTGCTTATTGATTGACTCACAGAGAAAGACAAACCACTGCTCCACTGTGGTGCTGAAATCCCTTGACCAGATGAAAGAACGACGTCCAGTCCTGGTCCTTTGTAGAGGTTGTGTGTGTGTCTACCACAGGGAACTGGACTTACTGGACTTATTGGGTTTCGGGGAATTAAATGAACCAGAGGAAGGTAAACAGTGTCCGAGCTGGAGGGTGGAGCTGAGAACAGAGGACGAGGCGATGGCTGATGTCATGATAGAGGCAGCAGACGACCAGGATCAGGTCAATCCTGGGAGGGAGGAGTCAGACCAAGCAGAAGTTATGATGGTGTGCATCTCCACAGTAGGAAGATCACATCAGTTCTTCAACAGCTTTAAGGATGATTCATATTTACTTTGACTTTCTCCTTCACTTCCAGTCCCTGGACTGTCCCCCCTGTCTCAGCCTGAGACCACCTCTCTGTCAGATTCATTGTCCAGCCTCGTCGAGGGTCAAGGAAGTGCAATTGTGTACAGGCTGTTACAGCAGCGACACCACAACGTCCCCACGCACGCACCGTGTCTCCAAAGACAAACCGTCAGTGAAGTCACTGGCAGGTTTTCAGGCGCTTAATTGCAAACAGCCTGCAGGACATGTCTGCACTGATATTAAGGGACGAACCAGTCGCTGTGTCAACGTTGGTGCCTGGCATAGAAATGTCCCCTAATGTTGGTAGGTGGTCTCCTGTCCACCTACCTTCAACACAGCAACAACAGCGGTTTGATTGGTAGAAAGACGGTGACAATGAGGATGATAGTAACTACAGCCGTCATTTATGTTGAAGGGTTTTACTACAGAACTACAGTCGACAGCATTTATTCAGTCGCACTTTTTCTTTGTATAAATGTTTATGATACTGTTGGACACACTGTCACTTTTATTTCAATCAAAACAAATGAAGTCCTTTGCAACAACCTTAGCATAAAAAAAAGAAATAAAGTATCTGAGCTTCACCTGCTGTTGAACAAAAAGAGAAAAAAGGGAAAATAGTACAGATGTTGGAGGTAATCTGGAAGATGCTGAGAGAAAGGAATGACACTGGAGCCCCTCAGGCAGAGGTATTGGAGGCTCCAGCCCGTGGGGACAGATGGGTGGGCGATAATGTCCTCCCAGAGGCACAGGACGAGCCCAGCGCCCCGACTCCCCCCAGGAGAACAGATAGGTTTAGTGCACACACACAAAGTAGAGTTATTCACCCAGGAGAGTGTGGAGCTGTACAGGTGAGACCACACATGTATCACTGGAATTGATCATTCCTGCTGGGCAGGCTTTGAAAACACAATATAGCTGGACTAGATAAAGGGATATAAAACATGGCATGGCAGACCAGCAGCTCTCCTCTCCTCTCCTCTCCTCTCCTCTCCCCTCATCTCCTCTCCTCTTCTCTCCTCTTCTCTTCTCTACCCTCATCTCCTCTCCTCCAGCAGCCAAGGTCCTTCTGCTGTGTGACCTGTGGACAAAGGAAACAGGGAAACCAATAATAAAACTCAATATGGAGTATTGGTAATAAAAGCAACATATATGAATATGAATCAATAGACATTTAATGGGGTCAAAGAACCAGAGAGTAAATGTAACAGATTCTACTTCCTGCTCTTCCTCTTCTTCTAATCTCCTCCTGTGCCTCCAGTGTGTGGCTCATGTTGTAGCTCATGTTGTGGTGAACAGTAAACTCTTGGTCTGAACCTCAGCTTCTATTCTGGGCTGAAAGCAGCGACACATCCTTCTGCTGCCTCTGCCTCAGGATTTGACATTTCGCTTCCTCGTCACTGCAACTGTTTCATTTGTTATATTTATGCCTAATGTTCCTCGTCCCTGTCAGACACTCAAAACTGTCATGTGGACTATTGTTTGGGATTTTTAATTTTCTACAAAGGAAGACAAGTCAACTCTGTCTGGGCTGATATGGAAAACTGTCGTTTCTTGACTGCACAGAAAAACATTAACAAGAATCAACTTGTGTCTCAGCTGATGAGGTGGAGGATTGATTGTCCATGTTGAGGACAATTACAGTTAGATCAGTTAGATGGGTGACACTGACACTGACACTGACTTGTAGTGGGTTTTGAGGTCTCCTCCGCTGAAGTCTTCGTCCTCCACAATGTTCTCCAGTCTCCAGGCCGGCCAACTGACAGCTGCTCAAGTCAGTTGTCAGTCACAGACTTACTGACCTGCATCTGACCTGAAGAGTGTCAAGATGTTTTGGTAAAATGCAGAGTGAAATAGTGTCTTCATTTGCGTTTCTGTCTGGAACAGATGGATCCACAGTCACATCATTACATGGAGTTTCATTCTGCTGAGTCATTAAAATACTTCAACCTTAAATCGGATTAAAAGAGTTGATTTATGATATTTATATCAAATACTGAATTTTTCCACATTGCCAACAGCTCATATTATAGGATTAAATATATTACGGCAAAGTTTTCTCCTTATTTTTCTTGTAATTCAAACATTCACTCGTCTGCTGCTGTGAATGGAACTTCCACTGCATGAAGTGAGTCAGAGAAAATCATTCCTAAAAGATAATAATGGGTCTAAAATCTAAGTCCTTCTCAGACTCTGGCTGTGAATGCAGGCTGCTGCTGTGTGCAGGTGCAGGTGCAGGCGCAGCACAATTCTCCGTGTGGACGAGGTGGACAGACAGTGGAGGACGAGGCTGCTTTAATTCACGGAGCAGTCAGAAGTGGCAGAGATGTGATGGCCTTCCAACCTAAACAACAGCTCGCCTCAGCAACTGTCACCATCAGCAGGAAAAAAAAAAAAAAAAAAGGTTCTGCTCCCAGAATAGTCAGGACTCCATATACTGTACCTCAGGTCACTGCTCCATATAATCACCTGCCATCAGGTCCACACTTGTGTAGATGGATGTGATGTTGGACTTTGTGACCGTGGAGTTTTTAATTTACCATCTGGGACTTTTTTTCATGTGTGTGTGTTGAGCAGTGAAATGGACGCAGTGTCGAGCTGTGGCTGCTGACTCCACCAGAAGAGTCAAGCCTAAGAATATCAGCAAATTAGTGCATCTGAAAAAGTGTCTTCCATCTCCATGAACAGTTAAAGCAAATGGAGGGACATCAATATGTGTCTTGTCCTCTTCACACTGCAGTTGTGTCCAAATTTCTCCTATTTCACGTCATGGCTCCCAGGTGTCAAAGCCGTCGTTCAGCCAGTGCTTCTATCGTCTGACTCTGCTGCCAATTAGAGGAAGAGGAGAAGTGGAACAGTCGCACAACTGTGTCTCTCTAGATTTCAGTCTGGGTAACAGCGCGGATGAGACACGGCCTGGACGACTCGTATGAGACACAGTCTTCCAGGACGGTGTGCAGGACAGCGGCAGAGGTAATGATCAATAATGTGTGGACTGGAAGCCCTTGATTTGTCGTCACCGACACTGAAATGCACAATATTAAGAGACTGCAAGTACGAGTGCTAGGGTGAGTCAAGAAGTTTCAAGAAAAAAAAAAGGACAAAATGCTGTGGGGACGGACCTGGGGCTGAGGATTTTAAGGCTTACTACGGGTCCCCGCCCCCAATGTTTATGATAATTCCCTGATTGAGCCTTAAAAACCAGGAGTGCGACCGTGTTTACGCGACGCTGTGGTTTATTAGGACTTAATTAATGGATTTGATGTGAACAGTAGATACAAACAACTCTGTCCTGATGGAGGAGACAAAACGTCCTCCTCTAACGTTTCTGGTAAAGACTTGTAGAAAACAAACATCATGAAACCAACAACGGATCTTCACCAGCCTCAGAACCTGGGTCTCATCTGATTGTATCTGTCGCCGGTGAAGGTTTCAATCCAACGTCAAATGTCCTCCACTGGTCCACTGGAACTGTTTAATGAGTCCATCACATCTGTCACCAACCACCAAATGACTGGGTTTAAATGTGTGAGATGTGGTTACACCTCATTAACAGGTGTCACATTTCCCTCACCTGTTGTTTTACTCATTTAAATACCTGGAGCGATCTCCTGATGACGCAGGACAATGTGTCCTCGTGTCAGGTGTAATAGAGTTCTCTCTGTGTCAATGACAGGACAGGACAAAAAAAAAAGTCTCTATCCAGTCTATTAGGTCTTTAATCAGGGTAAAAGGAACATTTTTTAATCTGTTCTAATGAGAAAAAAAAAAGAAGCCCATCAGATCCTGTCTATTTTTGGACTTTTGTAGCCATTCTTCTGCCAGGACAATCTGAAGACTGTCCAGGAGAAGACAAGTCCATGTCCACACTGATCCACCTGAGTTTTTCCCACTGATTCTTTTTAATATTCTGATTGTGATTCTGCTGTTTTGTCTCTGTCCCTGCCTGTAGTTTAGTCCTGTTATTGTTCTCCAGTCGGGGAGGCAGGAGGAGCAGGAGGAGCAGGAGGAGCAGGAGGAGGAGGAGGAGGAATAGGAGGAGAGGGCGTTTAGCAGTGGATGCTCAGATCCAGCAGCTCTGCTCCCCTTAAAGTGTCCTTTTGGGACAGAACTCACACTTAAACACATCCTTTATGTGAAGGTAATCGAGCAAACAACGGAATTTTAATCACCATACCTTGGTGCAAAGGTGAATCCAAAGCGGGACCTCCAAATCCATCAGGGAGGGAGGTGGGAGGTGGGAGGTGGAGGAGAACTAAATCACAGGGAGAGGGAGATGTTCTGCATCTGAAGTGGGACAAAGTAGGTTGAGGTCAAAGAAGAGGACGAGAGGTCACATTAGGCAGTTGCTCATAAACAAAAATCAAATCCTGTTTCCTTTGTTTCTTTTCCTGCTGCAGCAAAGGTGAAGTTAAAAAGTTAAAAACACGAGGACATTTGAGACATTTTCATGTCTGTATTTAGAAACATAAATAAACAACATATACGTCCAAGTCAAATGTCTCAAATCTGCACCCTGAGTCAGACCATTCAAACCCTGCAGTAGAACAGAATAGAACCTACAACCTTTTTGAACCAAATCTTTCTGTTCACATCAAACTCTGTTCTTCTCTCCTGGAAAAACATCAGCACTTTTTTGGTTCATGCTCATCTTTTCTGGCTGTTGGAGCCACGGCCGCTGTATCGGTCGTCCTTCACTGTGTCCTTCTCTGCTCTAAGTGTGTGTGTGTGTGTGTGTGTGTGTGAGACATATTTGCAGCTGTGAACAAAGGCAATTACACAGTATCTTATAAATGCAAAGTGATCAGAGTTTCATCCCACTCTCTAACACTCTCTGATACCATGACAGTGTCTCTCTCTCTGTCTCGCTCTCCTGGTCTAGACACACACACACACACACACACACACACACACGCACACACACACACACACACACACCTTCCTTGATAAGGATCACAGGCTGCTGGTTGGAGCTGAGAGGACGGTGACAGGAATTGTTGTCAGGCTCCAAATTTGCATTTCCCTCATTAGCATAAAGTACGGCCACAAATTGTAAATGGAGGGAGTTAAACTCCAGGGAGTGTCCAAGGGTGGTGCAGGATGGGGAGGGGGCAAGGTCGAGAGATAACCACAGCCAACCGCTACTGAGATTAAACAGGAGGAGAAAATCGGAGAGAAATCCAGGCGGAACAATTTCATTCATCAGGACTTCACAGCAAAGTGACAATAGGAGTGAAACTTCAAAGCCAGGAGAAGAGCGGGAACCAACGGGTCGGACGGACGCCGCAGTCTGACGGGGGGAAAGACGGAGGACGGGGGACGGGGGAGGGACTCCAATATGTTTGTAAGGGTTATATCTCATGGCTGGATGTGTTTCTTCAAACCAACACAAACCAAACAAAAGAGAGGGTCAAAGGTTCAAGTCCAGGGCTGAGAGTTTTCTGCAGGTTCGTCAAACATCCTGAAAGTTAACGGTGTGAATTGGACTTGAGTGTGAATGACAGTGTGAATGTCTGTTTTGATGAAGTGGATATCTGTCCTGAATGAAGTACAGATACAGATCATGTTATCCTCCACCTCCTCCTCCACCTCCTCCTCCGCTAACCACCTCCCTGCATCAATCTTCTCAGCTCCTCTCATCTTTGCCTGTGTCCATGTCCAACCCTCCTTGTCCAACGTGTCCAGGATCTAATCATATCCATTTGTCAAGTGTAGCAGCAGATTCTGTTTTTATCTCAATCCTTATTATTTCTATTTTTCTCAAGTTTTGTTCTTTGTATCTTGACGTTCTGGTTTTTTTTTTCTTCACAATTTTTTTATTACTAATATAAGATCCTGGACTTGAACCTGGACTAGAAACAAAACAATGGATGAATGGATCCAGGTTGAAGCGTTGAACTAAAGAACAACGGTGTCTCTACTTCATCGAGGCCATCGTGAGTTCAACCTTCACTCTCTGGACGTTGGACTCCAGAGGTTTGAACAAATGTAATAATAGCAGCAGAAATAGCAGAGACACTTGTACCAACGCGTGCTGCTGATGTGGTGGATGCATCATGTTACAGTCTCTTCAAATTAAAATGTCCTCTCTGCGCTCCAAGTGCAGTCAGGCCTCCTCCTGCTTCAGCTCAGCCAAAAAGATGAAGATTAATCCTGTCGCTGGCCCCGGGCCGGGAGACCTGACCTGTGGTACCAGAGGACTCCCTTAGTTTATTCCTCTATCCTACATGGTTTAACTCCAGGGGCCACCTTGTAAACCAGCAATAAATCAGTGCGGCTCTTGTGTAGAAACCTTTGTTTCTTTGAGCTCCCTTATCTCCTCCTTAATTTATTGTCAGCCACACTTGGTGCCAGTTGTGTATATGTGGGAATATTAAGGCTGAGGCTGAGGCTGAGGCTCAGTCCCATTTCACCCATTGCTTCTTCCACTTAGCCCCGTTCTCCTGTTGTGGGTTTTGTGGACGTGGGGAGTTCCCGCTGCTCTTTAGCTGGATGTGCAGTAAAGTGTGAGGACGAGCTGTGAAATATGGAAGACGCTGCTCTCACTTCCTGTTTGTGTTTTTTTTTTTTCCAGTTTATCCAACTGAAGCTCCAGCATTGAGATCTGATGAGAACGGTGCTTATTTTCACCACAGTCGTCTCTGTGTCTGATCTGAGTGTCTTTCTAATCCCCTCTCTCTGGACAAACTGAGGAAGGTCATCTTCATCTTCTCATCTTCTCACTGTGATTTGATCACAAGACAATATTTCATTTGGTCTCAGACCGCGGCGAGGACGAGCAGCTGCTGTGGCGCCGGCCGCTCCACCTGCAGTTGTCTTTGGTCAACGGCAGACAGAAGTAGGACAAAGGGACTGAAGACAAAAACAAACACTCTAGTATCGGTTCATCGTCCAGATACCGATACTGAGACAGGTATCAGTATCTTGTTCCTGATTTATTGATCGTTTGTATGAAAGTTAATACCATCAATCATTGGGTCTGTGTTTTCTCGTCTGGGTCTGTAGTTGGATTCTGGTCCAGCTTGGTCTCCTGTCCAACGTCTTCTCCTCCATGACTACCTCACTCTGTTTATTTCTACTGTCTCTAAACCTGTTTTCTCCCATTTTTGGCTCCTGTCACTTTTCTCCACCTTCTCTCTGCTTCTCTCTGCTTCTCCACCTTTAACCCACTGCGTTGCTCCATCCCTACCATCTCACTCACTGTGAGATGATGTGCTTTGCAGCAGGAAGTCTGGAGCTCAACACCACGGAAACTATTAAGTCTGTCTTCTTATGGACTCAGGTGTTGGACTGTGGCCTCAGGAAATGTTGTCTGCCTTCAAATTAAGAGTTCAGCCTGGTTTTTAATCTTCAAAGTTGGAAACAGAGCAACAAACAACCAACAGGAGACCAATGGTCCACGGACTTGACTGCTATCGTTTCAGTGGAGGGTCTGATTTTGGTTTCTTGTGGTACTTGGATGTGGAGTCGACTCCATGGACCAGTGTGAGGTGAGCAGCCCTCCTCGCAGGTGGAGGAGAACATGAACATGAACAGATCAGGATTTCAAAAGGGTTCAAACGGGTGAAACAGGGAGGTGGTGTTCTTCTTCTCCGTCTCTTCTCCGTCTCGTCTCCGTCAGTCCAACAGCTGTGGAGCTGTGTAAGGGAGGGAGATGTTCTCTGATAAACGCACACAGGAGAACAACACTGAGGGTTCAGTGCGGGATTGAGCCTGCGTGCCACGGGTTGATTATCACTGCAACTGTAGATTATTATTATTGTTGTTCATCATCACCAGACTCCTTCTAAAACTACAGTTTATTCTCCAGGTCATCAGTGGAGGACCACGATGACAGGAGGAAGATGGATCTTCTAAAATACGTGTTTATGTGCATTAATTGTCAGGTCTGTGTGTCTCTGTCTCTGTCTCCTTTCCTCTTGTCTAACCCTATGTGATTTTTTGTCATTCTTGTTTTGTTAATAAAAGCTCCACCAGGTCCAACATGTGGATCCTCACGACCACCAGGAGCTCTGACATCAATGGACTGATCACTTCAAGCCTCACCTTCAAAACACATCTGTCACATCAGTCCTGAACGGCAGAAAAGACTGAATGTTGTTGAAGTTGTGTTTTTTTTTCAACAGAACATGGAGGTGGAAACGGTTGGAGATGCAAACTCTGGAGCAACTTTGGAGCTAAAACAATGCACAACAGATGGTTCTGTGACATTTATAACAATAATAATAATAATAAAATACACAGAGGCCGAGACCCTAAACCACTGACGCATGATGTTTTCATCCAGCTTTTTCAGCTTTGGGGGTTTTTATGAACATCTTCACTTTGTGCCTCTGTATCAAGTGTCTTTGTCAAGACTGGAATGATGTAACCGATGTAACAGTGCAGTGTAATCTCACTCCTGGATTAAGTCATTGGATTATATCTCAGTGGGAGGTGGAGATGTGTGTGTTTGAAACCATCCGCAGCCTTTCATCTAGACTTTTATCTGTCACATGCTCACCAGCAGGGCGGCGACCAGGAGTCCGTGTGATCAAATAAAATCAATAATGTCGTATGACATTTAAATATTTGTTCGTATTTATTACTTCAGGTTCATGATGAGAACAGGAAATAACTTGGTATAAAAACTGGCACAATTCTAAAAAGAATTATAATATTAAAGAATCATCATAATGTAATAGTCTATACATTCATTCATTCACCTTCATCTGCTGGTCTGTTGCTCACACTGCACTGTGATGCCCCCTGTGGGCGGTCGACCCATGTTGACCTCCTTCAACCCCCGGGCCACCACCTCCACCCAACATATGAGAGTGGGAATAATCATTCAAATAAGAGCAATGTATTAATACACACTTGGAAATATATACAGAGCAATTGAATATAAACTGTAGTATATAAAATGGTGACAATACAACATATACATCATCATCATCATCATCATTAAATGATATATAAA
The DNA here is from genome assembly GCA_016785265.1 of Paraplagusia blochii. Taxonomy (NCBI): domain Eukaryota; kingdom Metazoa; phylum Chordata; class Actinopteri; order Pleuronectiformes; family Cynoglossidae; genus Paraplagusia; species Paraplagusia blochii. Next base: position 706,168 of record JAFBJS010005543.1, read on the forward strand.
GTCAAAGACAGCACTGAGTGACAGGACAATGAGAACTCACTGTTGTAACCTTTTGTTGAGAGGCAACGTCGCGTCCACGCCGTCATAAATCAGTGAAGGTCTTCAGGCATGGTCACCTCCACCAGGACCAGGTAACAAATCCTCCTTGTAATTAGCTTCTCATCCACCCGTGGCCCATTTTTCTGTGAGCAGTCACTTTCTGACAGGTACAATAAGTGTGAAATTATGATCTGTGGATGTGGAGCAGACTCACAGACCTGAGGTAATGGCTATTGGTTGGATATTAAAGGTCGACTTGATAAAACTATTGACTTGATGATGTTGTTTTTCAAACTGTTGTCTGTCGTTGTATTTGTTCTGAAAACAAAGTTTACTTTTAGTCAGTAGGAAACCTTCATCGTGGGCAGAGATTTGATTTTTTTTATCACATACACTGCACTCAGAAGAGTCGGGCTTTCACTCAGCTGTCCCTCACTCTGTTCACTATCAGACACCACCTCCACCTCCACCACCACCACCACCACCACCAGAGCTCAGCTGTAGGCAAATAATCTCACAACAAAAATTGCTGTGTATGAAATACAACAGTCATTCTGCCCTCTGCTGGGTTGACTAGGTATAATGGATTATATCTTCTTTATATTTAGTCGAAAACATTTTGAAATGAAATATAATAATAATAAAATAATATAGAGATGTTTAGTAAAAGTCTGAGTTGTAAAGGGTCAAAGTGACTGATCCAGCACCAAAACCACGGTGTTCAGATCTTCACACATTCACTCTGCAGAGAAGCCATTCCAAACTGCAGAATAAAACCAATCATCATTAAACCAAGAAATCAACCAACATTATTATTCAATATCATGGAACATCATTCATCAGCCACAACATCTGCTGGACTTCCCCTCGCCAACAGCATCTTCCTGCATTCTTTAAAAAAAACCCAGGACAAAACGAGGAACAGATCGAGTCGAATTCCTGAAGCTTTTACTCTGTTACATCCTGACTGGACCTGGTGAATGACTCGGTCCGTAGACTGAACCAAACCTGGAACCTGCGTCGCTGTCGTCTGGTGCTTCCTGTCACATATGAACAGGAGAAAAAAACTGTGGCCATTTGGCTCCAAGTGAATGTGTGGAGATTTAGCTGCAGGACAGATGGTCTCTGTGCAAATATTAGGATTGGAATTCATAATCTGTCACTGCTGACAAACCAAACACCTCCGAAGAGCCGCCCACCCAGCACACACACACACACACACTCAGTGAATATTCCAATTATTGGAACGTTCGAAATAGACATAACTGTTGTTAAATGTTATAAAGCATCATTTTTCCATTTGTTTGTCTTTTGTCTTGTAAATGTTGTTATTTTTTCTTTTAAACCAATGAGGAAAAAAAGGTGTGAAAACAAAAAAAAACCCAGGATTTTCTGCTTCCAGGGCAGCAAAGCAAACAAACAGTTGTCGTAATGGTTCCAGTTTCCTGATCAAACAAAGGTTTGTCCCTATGGGCATCTTTTACTCAATGGCGCCCCCTGTGGCAGTCTACAGGGTATATTCCACCCAGCAGTCAGCTGGTGCACTCCTGTGGTCCATGAAAGACACAGGAAACACACACATCAAGTTGTGAGAAACATATTTAACATGAAGATGTTGAGATGTTTTTAAGGCAGGTCGGTTCACAGGTTAAAGAATTTAGTTCAGCAACTGGACATTGAGTTTTTTGGAAAACATCTCACCTCTCCTCCAAGAGGCTTCTTCAGGTCTAACTGTTAGTGGAGAGGAACCCAAGTGTTCACAGTTTTTATGAGACCTACGGTACTGGACCAGCCAATGTTCCAGGCCTGTTTTTCCTGAAGATTAAATGTCAGGTTATGGAAAGTTTACTTCCAAAACCTGTCAGAAGATCTTCTCAAACTTGTCTGCTCTGTGTATTTTTAACATGTTTAAATATGGATGCATTTCATGAAGATGTTGAACTTAAAGTCTGCTGTGGAACTCCCACAGGTTCAAATGCAAAGGTTGTTCTTTTAGCACACAGAGAATATAGGGTGAATTCTGGAGAGGAGTAAAAAGTGAAAGGAATATTTAAACTGGGTGGAGGATGGAATTTGGCTTCAACAGGTTTGAAATGAAGGTTTTTCAAACAGGTATGTGAAGCTGAAGGCTCTTCTGAAGAAGGTTGAACATATCACTGATAAAAGGTGTTAAATATGTTTCCAATAAAATGTCGATGTTTTTAAAGCAGGAAGGGAAAAGAATTGGCTCCATCGGAGCAGGGTTTTCAACATGGTATAATTCCTCAAGCACATAGTGCTTTACTGCTGATATTTGTCATTTCCTTTCAAATAGTTTTATTCCATATTTTCTTCTCATGACCAAAATGACTTGCAAAATTAGATTTTCTAAAAAGTCATAAAAAAATTACTGATGAAAAATCCCAAAATGCTGCAATTTGATGACAACAATCAGGCAAAAGAGATTTTATTCTTAATCACATTTTTTCTTCAGACCAACATGACGTAAAAGTTATAACTTAAAGACACACAATAATGTCTTCAAAATAGAGATCCTCAAAAAAAGGAGAATTATTTCTCCCTACTTTTTTGGATGATCATTATTTGGCAACAACATGATTTTCTTCTAAAGAGAACTATTTGGCAGGAAGTCTTATAAAAAGCAATATCTAGCATGCAAAAAAATCTTTATTAAGTTTATTCTAAGGAGCTCTATTAGTCAATTAAATATTTATACTGAGAAACATTATTTGGAAAGCAGAAATATATAAAAATGAATTCTACAGCAGGGATTCTTAACCTTTTTGTCACCGAGGCCCAATTTTTTCAGTGTCGAGTGACCTGGGGCCCTTAATAATAGCAGTTTAAGCTTTTCACGGCCCTCCAGGGGGCGCTTGCGACCCAACTTTGGGCCGGGGCCCAATGGTTCAGAATCCCTGTTCTACAGTATTTGCCAGGTATGTGTTTGAACAATCACTTTTGGGCAAGCATCAATATCTTCTCAGGAGCAATAGTAGGCAAGCAAATAGGACATTTAAGGAGGAAACCTCATTTTTTTTGGTGGGGGGGACTATTTGGCACTCAACACTCCACAGAAGAAAAAAGAATACAGGATTTCATGCAAGATTTGGAAGAAAATATTTATGCAAACTATTTGGCAGGCAAAAATTTTATTGTAAAGATGACTCTTTGGCAAACAAACATTATGTTTGGGATCACCATTTGGCAAGCAAAAATTTATATTAAGAGCACTATTTTGCAACAAAAAATTATTTTCAAGATCACTATTTGGCAAGCAAGGATTTGTTTTATAGTTCACCATTTGGCAAGCAAAATTGAGTTTAGGATCACTATTTGGCAACAAAAAATTTAAACTAAGAGCCCTGTTTGAAAAAAAAAAAACATTTTTAAGATCACTATTTGGCAGACAAAAATGTTTTTAATGGATAACTATTTGGCAAGCAATTTTTAGTTTTAGGGATCACTATTTGGCAAGCCAAACAGTGTTTTTGGATGACTATCTGGCAATAAAAAATTTGTTTTATTGATCACCATTTGGCAAGCAATTTTTTTTTTTTTTAATGGACCACTTTTTTGCAAGCAACATTTTATTTTAGGGATCACTACATGGCAAGCAAAGATTTATACTAAGAGCACAATTTGGCAACAAAACAAATATTTAATGGAACACTGTTTGGCAAGCCAAAAAATGTGTTATAGAGCGCTATTTCGGAAACAAAATAAATTTTAGGGATCACTAATTGGCAACAACTTTTCTTTTTTTTTTCAAGATCACTATTTGGCAAGCAAAAATTTTGTTTTAAGGATCACTATTTGGAATTTTTTTTTTTTTAAGATCATTATTTACCAAGCAAAAAAGTATATTTTGGGGATCCCTATTTGGTAAACAAAAACTTTAACTAAGAGCACTTTTTGGCAACACAAAATTATTTTCAAGATCACTATTTGGCAAGCAAAATTGGTTTTAGGGATCACTATTTTACATCTTTTTTTTTTTCAAGATCACTATTTACCAAGCAAAAAATGGATATTTTGAGGATCACTATTTGGTGAACAAAAACTTTAACTAAGAGCACTTTTTGGCAACGAAAAATTATTTTCAAGATCTCTATTCGGAAAGCAAAAATTTATTTTATGGATCACTATTTGGCAAGAAAAATTGTTTTTTGGGATCAGTATTTGGCACGCACAATTTATTAAAGGGATCACAATTTGGCAACAACTTTTCTTTTTTTTTTCAAGATCACTATTTACCAAGCAAAAAAGTATATTTTGGGGACCACTATTTGGTAAACAAAAACTTTAACTAAGAGCACTTTTTGGCAACAAAAAAATTATTTTCAAGATCTCTATTCGGAAAGCGGAAATTTCTTTTATGGATCACTATTTGGCAAGAAAAATTGGTTTTTGGGAACACTATTTGGCAACACAAAATTATTTTCAAGATCACTATTTGGCATGAAAAATTTATTCTCAGAGCACTATTTGGTGAAATTTTTTTTTCAATATACCTATTTGGCAAGCAAAAAATGCGTTCTACGGATCACTATTTGGCAAGAAAAAAATATTTTAGGGATCACATTTTGGCAAGCAAAATTTATTGTAGGGATCACTTTGTGGCAACATTTTTTTTTTCAAGATCACTATTTGGCAAGCAAAAATATATTTTAGGGATCACTATTTGGCAAGAAAAAAAGGGTATTTTGAGGATCACTATTTGGTGAGGAATAGTTTTAAGAGCACTGTTTGGCCACAAAAAAAAATATTTTCAAGATCTCTATTCGGAAAGAAAAAAATTGTTTTATGGGTCACTATTTGGCTAGCAAAATTGTTTATTTGGGATCAGTATTTGGCAACACAAAATTATTTTTAAGATCACTATTTGGCAAGCAAAATTGGTTTTAGGGATCACTATTTGGCACGCACAATTTATTGAAGGGATCAAAATTTGGCAACAACTTTTCTTTTTTTTCTCAAGATCACTATTTGGAAAGCAAAAATGTATTTTTGGGATCACTATTTGGCAAGCAAAATTTAGTTTTAGGGATCACTATTTGTTAGGTTTTTTTTTTTCAAGATCACTATTTACCAAGCAAAAAAAGGATATTTTGAGGATCACTATTTGGTGAAGAAAAACTTTAACTAAGAGCACTTTTTGGCAACAAAAAATAATTTTCAAGATCTCTATTCGGAAAGCAAAAATTTGTTTTATGGATCACTATTTGGCAAGAAAAATTGTTTGGCAAGCAAAATTTTGTTTTAGGGATCACTATTTGGCAAGCAAAATTTTGTTTTAGGGATCACTATTTGGCAAGCACAATTTAGTTTTAGGGATCACTATTTGGCATGGTTTTTTTTTTCAAGATCACTATTTACCAAGCAAAAAAAGTATAGTTTGGGGATCACTATTTGGTAAACAAAAACTTTAACTAAGAGCACTTTTTGGCAACAAAAAATTATTTTCAAGATCTCTATTCAGAAAGCGAAAATGTATTTTAAGGATCACTATTTGGCAAGAAAAATTGGTATTTGGGAACGCTATTTGGCAACACAAAATTATTTTCAAGATCACTATTTGGCATGAAAAATTTATTCTCAGAGCACTATTTGGTGAATTTTTTTTTTTCAATATACCTATTTGGCAAGCAAAAAATGTGTTTTATGGATCACTATTTGGCAAGCAAAATTGCATTTAGGGATCACTATTCGGCAAGCAAAAAATGATATATATAAAAAATTACAATTTTTTTTCGAAGATCACTATTTAGCAAGTAAAAATGCGTTCTACGGATTTTAGGGACCACTATTTGGCAAGCAAAATTTAGTTTTAGGGATCACTATTTGGCAAGCAAAATTTTGTTAAAAAAAAAAATTGTATATAAAATATATATAAAAAATTTAATTTTTTTTCGAAGATCACTATTTAGCAAGTAAAAATGCGTTCTACGGATTTTAGGGATCACTATTTGGCAAGCAAAATTTTGTTTTAGGGATCACTATTTGGCAAGCAAAATTTTGTTGAAAAAAAAAATTGTATATAAAATATATATAAAAAATTATAATTTTTTTTCAAAGATCACTATTTAGCAAGTAAAAATGCGTTCTACGGATTTTAGGGATCACTATTTGGCAAGCAAATTTTTGTTTTAGGGATCACAATTTGGCAAGCAAAATTTTGTTTTAGGGATCACTATTTGGCAAGCACAGTTTAGTTTTAGGGATCACTATTTGGCATGTTTTTTTTTTTCAAGATCACTATTTGGCAAGCAAAAAAGTATATTTTGGGGATCACTATTTGGTAAACAAAAACTTTAACTAAGAGCACTTTTTGGCAACAAAAAATTATTTTCAAGATCTCTATTCGGAAAGCAAAAATTTATTCTCAGAGCACTATTTGGTGAATTTATTTTTTTCAATATACCTATTTGGCAAGCAAAAAATATGTTTTATTGATCACTATTTGGCAAGCAAAATTGCATTTAGGGATCACTATTTGGCAAGCAAAAAAATTATATAAGAGCACTATTTGGCAACATTTTTTTTTCGAAGATCACTATTTAGCAAGCAAAAATGCGTTCTACGGATCACTATTTGGCAAGCAAAAAAATATTTTATTGATGACTGTTTGGCAAGCAAAATTGGTTTTAGGGATCACTATTTGGCAAGCTAAAAGTTAAACTAAGAGCACAATTTTTCGACAAAAAATTATTTTCAAGAGCACTATTTGGCAACAAAAAAGGAATTTCAAAATTACTATTTGGCAAGCAAAAAAAATATTTAATGGAACACTGTTTGGCAAGCCAAAAATGTGTTATAGATTGCTATTTTGGAATCAAAATAAATTTTAGGGATCACTACTTGGCAACAATTTTTTTGTTTTTCAAGATCACTATTTGGCAAGCAAAAATGTATTTTAGGGATCACATTTTGGCAAGCACAATTTATTGTAGGGATCACTTTTTGGCAACAATTTTTTTTCAAGATCACTATTTGGCAAGCAAAAATATATTTTAGGTATCACTATTTGGCAAGAAAAAAAGGGTATTTTGGGGATCACTATTTGGTGAACAAAAACTTTAACTAAGAGCACTGTTTGGCAACAAAAAATTATTTTCAAGATCTCTATTCGGAAAGCGAAAATTTGTTTTATAGATCACTATTTGGTGACATTTTTTTTTTCAATATACCTATTTGGCAAGCAAAAAATGTGTTTTATGGTTCACTATTTGGCAAGAAAAAAATATTTTATGGATCACTATTTGGCAAGTAAAATTGAAGAGCACTATTTGGCAACAATATTTTTTCGAAGATTACTTTTTTTTTCGCAAGCAAAAATGCATTCTACGGATCACTATTTGGCAAGAAAAAAATATTTTATGGATGACTGTTTGGCAAGCAAAATTGGTTTTAGGGATCACTATTTGGCAAGCTAAAATTTAAACTAAGAGCACAATTTTTCAACAAAAAGGATTTTCAAGATTACTTTTTGGCAAGCAAAAAAATATTTAACGGAACACTGTTTGGCAAGCCAAAAAATGTGTTATAGATCGCTATTTCGGAATCAAAGTAAATTTTAGGGATCACTATTTGGTAGGCACAATTTATTGAAGGGATCACTATTTGGCAACAACTTTTTTTTTTAAGATCACTATTTGGCAAGCAAATAAATGTTTTTTGGATCACTATTTGGCAAGCAAAAATGTATTTTATGGATCATTATTTGGCAAGCTAAATTCTTTACTAAGGAGCACTATCTGGCAAAAAGAAATATAATTTAGGTATGACTATTTTTTAAACAATTATTTCTTACTAGTGACACTATTTGTTAAGCAGCACAATACACAGATTGTGTTAGTATAGAAACATGCAAAAATGAAATAGACATGCAGAAAAAATTAGTTTTTATTTATTTTTATTTGTTCATGAAAATATTTCTTCTTTTGACAAACATTGCATACAGAATTTTTTAAATCATTACCAGCAAAACAATTTTTTTGATGTTTTATGAGAAATACTTGCAGACAAAAACACATCTCTTCCTTTTTTTTCCAGACAAGGAAAATAATTAATTTTCCAACAATCTCCTAAAAATTAAAAAAATATATATGAAAACACACTTGGCAGCACACTAATTGGATCAGAAAATAGTTTTTTTTTCAAACATTTTCCTCTTTCTGATCAACTAAGCATGCCAAATTTGTAAATTTTTTAAACCACAAAAATATTTAAATGATCAAAACACTACAAATGGGTGGGAAGTTTGATTAGAAGTGATAGAAATCTTAATACCTTAAAAATATAATTTAATATCTTAAATACCTATAAAATCATTCTAATTTGATGAGACAAGTGCAGAAAAGATTTAACTTTAGCTTATTTTCAAATGAAAAGTATTTTTTTCTCAAATGCACAATTAGGGTGTTTCAAAAACATTCCTCAAAAAATATTCAAAAGATTATTAAAATTAAAACATGTGCAGATACCATTTAAATTTCCAACAGGACATGCAAAATTATCATAAAATCTTAAAAAACTTACAAAAAAAGTTGCAAAACACATTAATTTGATGAGAAATGTGTGGAGTTAAAATATTTTTTTTCCCTATGTTTAGTATACATGTTTTTTTTTTCTACTTCAGAGAAACATGACAAACATAAAATTGGGATTTTTAAAGAAATGTAAAATTTTCTTTTGGCCCAAATGATATGCAGAATTAGAGCAAAATTATCTAAAAATAATTATCGAACACACCAATGTGTTTTAAATACTTGCAGAAAAGTTAAATATTTGAATTTTGCAGCAATTAATGAAAACTTTTCTTCTGACCTGTCTGACATGCAAAATGCAATTTTTTTTCTAATAATTAGAAAAACACACTTTTTGTTAATAAATACTTCGGCTTTGGCTTTCAGAGAAAATTGGATATCCCCCAAGAAATAAAAAAACAACAACAATCATGTCCGTCTGCCACGTTTCTCTCTACAGTTGGAAAAAAAAACAGTTGATATATTTTAGCCTTTAGCTTAGCTTCTCTGAACTGAGAAAACAGCACGAGGCTGCCACTCTGCCCCTGACCTTTGAACCATGTTCCTCCTGCTGTCCAAGGAGTGGAGTTGGTGTCTCCTCACCGACGGGAGCAGCCTCCACCCCAGAGTCCAGAGCTGATGAATCAGGTTCCTTGTGTGTGAAGCTTCATCACATTGATCCTCCTGTGGGACCAAGAGCTTCAACTCCTTGATCCTCGTTGTCTTCACCAATAAGATGATGTCAGACCTCCTGGGGTTTGGAAGACTGATAGAAAAAGACCAGCAGGACCTCAGTGTCCTCTTCCTACACAGACCTGGAAAATACAGTAAAAAAATTAGGATGAACACACACACACACACACACACACACACACACACACACTCACACACAGACACACAGACACACACACACACACACACACTCACACTCACACTCACACACACAGAGCTAGAGAAAGCTGTTGAAAGTGGCAGCGTCCAGTCCAGTCCAGTCTATAGACTTTTAACATGTGTGTTTGGGTCGGCCATCTTTGTGACTTAAGAGATACATTGAACATCGTGCGCTCCTCCAAACATCTCCTTCTATCTATCAGCCATAAACATGATGTGCTCCTCATTAAAGCCCACTGTGTCCCCTGTCTGATATAAATCTTCACGGCAAGAAGAAAAAAGGGAATTGATTCAATAGGCGGGAGGTCTGAGCTCAAGCTGAAGTCGGACATTAAAATGACTCAGTCCATTTCTCACACATGCAATATTCCTCCACCGGCTGTAAGATTAATGCTTGAAGGCAGAGAGTGTCTGGGCACCACAGGCCTGGAGCAGATGGAGAAGAATGACAGCGTTTAATTAAAGTCTGTTGGACTAGTGGCCGTGCAGAGGTACTGCTGGAGTTCTTAGAGAGATGCTTAGATCAGGTCAGAGTATTTATGACACAACACTGTGGAGATGAACAGAAGAGTAGGATCAGTTAGACAGTCTTCTCTACACGACCTGGTCCAGATGATCCTAGATCCTAGATCCTAGATGCTGCTGGAGAAGTTAAGAAACAGGAAAGACTGAAAAAGAACGGAGCAGTGAGGAGGGAGGAGAAGAGAGGAGAGATGAGGAGATAAGAGTAAGGAGGAGGGGGTGGGGGTGGGGGTGGGGGGGCAGCATAACTACTGTTACAGATGGTGGGGGTCGATGACCTGGTTATATTTCTGATATTCTCTTCAAACTAATGCTCCCTTTATATCTCTCACTGCAGAAATTGAATTTTCGCTGCGTTCCTGGAGATGAATTGTCTTTGTGTAAATAAATTCAGGATGTGACTGTTCCATACCAAGAAAGAGGAAACGTTAAGCTCTTCTCACAGGTTTAATAATGGGTTCATAATAGAGGAGAAGCCACTGCTCCACAGCTCCACCCTCAGACCTCAGGTTAGGAGGAATTCCTGATTTTATTTTTGTGTGACTTATTAAAAACACCGGATATTAAAGAGGGAGAGTGACTTCTGCATCATAAGGTTTTTGACCTCACCACTTCCTTCCTGTTGTCCACAGATGGGAAGACGTCGAAGGACGGAGACTAATAAAACTTCAGTCTGCACAGTCCAAGTGATGGCAAACCTCTCACCGAGCTGCCAGGGAGCAGATGGTGGTGCGCTGCATCGTGTGTTGTTCTAGGTTGGAGGAGAACCGTGACCCAGAACTGTGGGAGACATGGATCCGACTCCACGGTGATGTTGTTCCAGCAGGACTCTTAACTCTCCTCTGTCTCCTGTCCACAACCATTGGAGTTTGATCTAAATTCTCTTAAACTATATCAGCAAACATCTGCTTCATTCATTCATTCATTCATTCATTCATCTCAACTGTACCTGGGCCTCAGGGGCAACAGTCTCCACCACTGCTCCATCCTGTCAGCCTTCCTCTGGGTGGAAAGTCCACTGGAGCTTCTGTGGTTCTGAACGGTGCTGTGATCAGAGCAGATCAGTGGGAACCTGAGAGCTGGAGGATTAGAACCTGAAACCCTGGGGATCAAAGTCCACTTCCTGAAAAAAGCCAAGTTAAATCAGCTTTAGTTCAGAATGAAAAAAATAAAACGGCACCACAGGTTTGGAAAAAAAATGTGTAAAAATCCCGGTTAGAAGAGGCAGAATCCACGCTTTTCTTCTCTACAGGCCACAGAATATTTCACATTTCAGGTCAAGAATGATGGATCTGTGATCTCATCTGCAAATACCCTCCTGTCCTGCTGGTGCAAAGTGAATTCATCTCCAGGAACTGAGACGGAGGCGACCAAATGATTGTTTATCCTGCAGAAACCTCAGCCTCCAGACAGGACCTTGGCCTCAAAACCATTTGGCAAACTTTAATAAAGACCTTTAATAAAGCGGTTCTCAGACGTCTCATTGTGCACTTTATCCCAGTGAAGGGGAAAGACTTTTAAGAGCCTTATGATTATTTCATCATCTCAATTTTCCCTGCACTTAATAAGTTTGATTAAAAATTCAAAAACCTTCCTGCACAGTGAACCTAAAGAGGCGTCAGAAATGACGAGGAGGAGGAGAAGAGGAAGATAAAGACAAAAAAAAAAACAGGCTGTTTTTCTTTCTTTCAAATCCTCCTAATGGTCCAGTTGGTTACTGTGTTTTTCTCCTTCTCTCTCTCTTTTCTGACCCACTTCTTCTTCTCTCTCTCTCACCACGTACTGTAGATATAGACGACAGATCTGACTCTGGATCAGCTGCTCAGTTGTTTTACAGTCACAGCTTTTCTTGTTAGTTTAGTTACAGTTATTTTCTGTGAACCAAAAGAAAGAGATATGGTTCAACTTACAAAGATGTGCATTACATTTTATTGTAGTACGGCGCCCCCCGTCATCATGGTGGAAGGGATGGTTGGAGCAACTACGACCACCAAGGTACGACAACAGGAACCTCACAGTGAGCCTCTGACTGGACCTTCTGTTCCAGTTGACCAAGATGGAACAATGACCACGAGGACTGAGAACCTACACAGACTAGATGACGAGTCCAGTTGTTGACACAACCAAACCTTGGTGGATTTGTCTCCACCTGTGTCCCTGACAGGGTTAATGTCCAGGGATCTTCTGATGTTGGTTTTGGAGTTGGTCAAACAGTTGGCAACAACTTAGGCAACAAGAGTCTTAACCAGGGATCACAATCCCACAACTAACCTTCAACCTTGGACTACCACGGACTGATGGTGTTTCCTCGTGGCAGAAGAAGCTTCTCACGTCCCACAGCTGTCGATGTCTGTGAACAGAACAGAGCAGTTGATGAGGTGACTATGAAGTTCAGTTGGTTTCCATGTTTTCATGAGCTCAGTTTCTCCTGAGCCTCCCCCTACTGGCTAGAGTGAGCAGTAACCACAGGCTAACCCCACAGCGACTGTTCCCTATTCGTTCAGTTGAGGCAGTGAAACCGACTCTCATTACGGTAACAGCGAGAACAGATGTTCTGCTCTCGATGTTTGGTGGCTTCATTTTCTGCTCAGGTCCGTGGATTTGCTTCAATCAGCTCCAGGACTTTGTGGTGAGTTGTTTCCTCCATGTTCTCCACCACGGTCAATATCCACGATATAAAATGACCAGCTGTGTCACCGGCTGCAACACACAAGTGAGAGCAAAGAGAGGAAATCATTTGTGTTCCATGAATTAAAGGCATGAAACATGCAACAAAGGCCCCTGAACGCACCGCGGATTGATTTTTTTCACCTGCCACTCAGTGTGTTCCACACTGACGTGAACACAGTCGATCTTCTACTGTTCAGTAGGTTTAGAAGATCAACGATAGTTGAATATGTGTTTACACTTGACAAAGTGGAAGCCACTCGTGGTCAGTGACACACGTTGGTCAACATTCACCAAAGTTTACAGCAACGTCCTGTGTTTACGTGTTGTTGCTTCTCGTTTTACCCTTAAAATGATGATGATGATGATGATGATGATGATGATCCCTGAGCCTGAGAGGATGGAGAGGAATCTTCAACATTGTCTTCAAGTTTTTTTTTTTAATTTCAGTTTCATTTATATTTATTTGATTGGATTTTTACACAACTCTTTCTTTCATTTATTTACCTTTTTCTTTTAAAAAGCTTCACTGATGTAATGTATTGGAAACAAATGTCAACATAACCTGCATGTGTTGGACGTCAGTGGACTTTTTCACATCTCTTTCTTCCTGCCTCGTTCTTCTGGTTAACGATGTAAGAAGCGGAGGAACACCTTGAGTGGGTGGAGTCTACACTGCAGATCAGACTGAATCACTACACCCATACATCTGCCGCCCTAATGGACACTCCAGCTCGCTCTGCGTCGTACAGTACAAGTTAAGATCTTGGAGAACGTCCACAGAGCTCAAGTGTGAGTCTTGGGCCTCGGCCAAACGTTCCATTTCGTACCATCAGCCTCACTTGTCTGTTTCCTATGGCAATCATTCATTTGTTAACGTTCCGTTCTAATGTGAGGAGAACGCTGACGGAGACACGAAGCTCCACCGCGGAGACTTGTTGACAACACTTCACGACAGGAGCGACATGAAAACTAGAGAAAGTTACTTAAGGAATTTGTTTGCAATGTGGTTTTGACCTGAAAACGACCAGGGGGAAAAATCCAGAGAGAAAAGTCTGTGGGAAAAAAAGTCCAGAATAAAAAAGGCTCAAAAAGGAAAAAGTCTGTTTCAAATGTGAGGAGAATGCTGATGGTGACACGGAGCAGTCAACACTTCACACTGGGCTTTAACGGTGGAGTGGATGAAGAAACAGTAGAAACAGGTGCAAACACCACTTGGATTCATTTTGCAACGAGGTTTTGACCTCCAAACAATTCAAATGAGGCCGTTGATGGATGGAGTTTCATTCTGATTCATCACACGGTGGCTGTGAATTGTTCTTTTCTACCCTGACAAAAGAGCAATGTGTGTTGAAGGAAAGGCAGGAGAACATTTTTGAATCTCTCTGTGTTGGAGCTGAGATGATCTCACAGAGGCTCACAGACAAACTGCTTTTCTCATCTGTCCCACATGTCAGTGGTGTGAAAGTCAACAAAACAATCCTCCAATACATGTTAACACACCTTCTCTCATCTAACTGGGCTGCATTGAAGGATATGTTTAAATATATCCATAATCTAAACATATATGATCGCAGCTCTTGTGTTGTTTGAAGGTGATGAATTCACTTCCTGTGGCTTCTGTCTCACGACGCAGGACTGGGAATTCATTCTGTTCGTTCCGAGGTGACACCGACCCTCAGACTTCCTCCACCTATCGCTTCATTTGGAGGCGAATGGAGGAGGATGGAAGGGGGAAGGTTCAGTCTCATCTCACCCGGTGAGATTAAAAACTGCTGAATCCTAATACAGCCGCAGAAATCCCAGGGTAAGAAACTCATTCCCCCGAGCGGCTGGATGTGAAATTTTCACCTTGTGATAAGCTATCATCAGCCATCTCTGTTCTCACTCCACGCAGCCGCCGCGCTGCCGGACTCCTCAGCAGGAAGACACAGTGTTCTCTGCTGCCTCCACCCTCAGCTGCTGCTGCTGCTGCTGCTGCTGCTGCTGCTCAGAAGATCAACTACAGTTTCTTCCTCATCCGTCCAGATAAGTAAGACCTCAAATGTTTCCACTGACTCCAACCAACCCAGGAAGTGAAGGTGAGATTGAGATTTGAGGGTTGACTTTTGATCCTTTGATCCTAATTATTGAAACCTTCTAATTAAATGACGCTCTTTGAAGAAACAGCCCTGGTTCCAGAGACAGTGTGAGGACGTCCCCCTGGACGGCACCAAGCTGTTGTATTTCTGTGGTATTTCTTTCCCTTCCATACAGGGGGCAGTAAGATGGAGCTGCCCACTTTAACAGGTTAGCTTTTCTTTTTCGGGGTTTCTGCGATGAAGACATGGTAGGACTCAACAGGTAGGACACAACACTGGGAGACACATCCCAGTTACACATTTATATTCAGCAGAAAAGCAACAAAACCTGACAAACTAAGACACACACTTCCTGAACATGGAAACTCAATGGACCAAAACCTGACATGACAACAGCTCCAAACACAACAAGGATCCTACAAGGACCATGGACACCAGGTGACACAAGTGAGACTAATGACAAAGACACAGGTGACTGTGATGACACTGATTAGCTAACACCAGGCAACATCAGGGACAGAGACAGAGACAGAGACAGACAGACCTCACATCTGCACCAATGTTTTAGAATCAACTCACACTGAATTTAAAGTAATGAGAAATGTTTGACATAATAATGAGCTGCTTAGAAAAGTCACAAACAAGAAGATCACATCTTCACATCTTCACATCTTCACATCTTCACATCTTCACATCTTCACTTCTGTCTTCCTGTTCCTTTAATGAATATAAAGTTTTTGTTCCCTATGTTCAATCATGGATGATTGGTTTGGTTTTTCCAAAGAGGAGAAGAGAAGGAGAAGAGAAGGTTGAGACATATTCACATTATGAGAACATGAAGCCGTGGCAGAAAATGTGTGTGAGTCTTAATTGTTGTATCTTTGCTGAGCTAATCTTTCTATTGATCGGACTCTCTAACTTGAAGACTTTTCTATTCAATACGGCAGGAGGACAATCTAAGGTTATACATTGCTTCATTCTTCTTATTCCACTTAATCCCTTTCGGGGTCACCGGGGGGCCGCAGCCAATCCCAACACCCTGGACACTTTTCCGCTGCACCACCGAGCCAAACTGAGGTTATTCTCTGGAGAATATTATCTTTTTATTGGTTTCCCTGCTCACAGCGTCTGCATGCTCCAACCCAAGGACAGAGGCTGTCACTTAGTTCACTTTGTTCAGTGAGGATCATCAAAGTCAAAAGACAAACCTCTAAAAAAAAAACAACCTAAACTCAAACCTCTACCTGTGCTACTGCGTTCTACCAAGTCAGCCCAGCAGGGGTCAGAATGACTGTCTCACTTTGGTTCCTATCCTGACATTCACTTTCTTCAGCTGAGCTCTGGTGTCAGTGGGACTCTGGACCAGAGTCTGATCCTCGAGAGGAATCAACATGGTGCTCTGTGAAGAGGCGTCACAAGTTGATGGAATAAATACGTAAGTCGTCACAAATAAATACGCAGCAGCAGCAGCAGCAGACGATGAACCTGAGTCAGTGTCAAACTGAAAGAAAACCAAACCAAAGACTCCTGCCACGAAGCCTTTGATGGTAAATGAGGTTTCAGATGGTTGGACCATCACTGTGTGTCAATGGAATGACATTGTTGACTGATTTATTTGAATTACTTTGACAACTTATTCAGCCCTGGTGATGTAGCCTTTCCTCCTTAATTTGTTCTTGCGTGTTCTTTCACCTTGAGTGATTATTAATCCTGAGAAGAAAGTTTCTTTTTTAAAAAACAGTTTATTTAGCTTATAGGAAAACCCTTTTTATTATTATTATTTGAGTAAATCGTCTGACTTGAGCCGTGGAAATCTCCCCACAGAGCGGTGGAGTGGAGTGCAGCGCCGACGGCTCATCCCAGAGCACGAGGAGAGGGTGTTGTGATAAATTTCCAAATTAATGAGAGGAGAAGGCGTTTGTTTTCAATATCCAGGGCTGCTGCTGCTGCTGCTGCTACAAGGTGCAATTCATAGTATGCAAACTAAGAGCAATAGCCGGGGGGGAGGGGTGGGGGGGCACAGAGTCATGCATAAAAGTGTAATTTGAGGAGGATCTGCAAACACACGTCGAGGCGAGGTGTTTGATGTAATCTTTAACGGCGTTATAATGTACCCGGAGAAATGCAGCTTCTATATTGAAAGTGGAATTCACTTAACGCATCAGTGCTGGACTCAGACAAACAGCACGGTCGGAAAATTTCACAGCAAATTGACAATATTGTGACAAAAACTCTTTCATTACATCCAAATCAAACACAGGACATTCACTTAGCCGTCCCTGTCTGGGTAATTATGAGCTGACGATGTGAAGTCATGCTGTAGCAGAAGTCAAACCAAGGACACAGGGAAATACAGGGAGAAGAAACCACGACACCTGTTCCCCGTGTAGAAGAGCAGCTACAGTAGAGCAGTTAATGTATCATTTGGACTCATATATAATGGAAGGTGACCACTTCCTGTTCCACTGTCATCAAATTGTCCCTCTGTGGTTCAAACTCATTTCACTCGGCGGAGCCTCGTGTTTATTGGTTCCAAAAAAGTCTGTTTTGTTGAACATGAGGTTGAAACACTCACAGGAATTGAAGAAAGCTCAGTCTCTCTGAGTCTCTCTCTCTAAGGCTCTCTGCTGCCACCTATCCTGGATGGAGAGAAACAAAAGTTATTTTCAGAAGAACAAAGATGAAAATGGACATTTACAGCTGTGTGTAATGGCCTTCTTTTTCCTTCTACAGACAGAGTTTATTTTTCTATGATTATTTATGTGTTTGTGTGAAAAGATTAAATGTCGCTGAGAATGTTGAGATTCTGGAGGTGGTAAAGTCCTACAGTTTACACTTTAAATAATGATTATTAATGTATCATTGAATAAATCCGTCCGTGACATTATTCAGAATGCAGCAACTTAATACATCACCTGGCGCCGTGGGGAATAAATCAGCTTCACTCCAGCATGCAGAGTGTGGTCTTCAGACGTTACACTGTTAAATATTCATTTCTTTTCATTATTCAAATAATAATCCACTAATATATCCTGCGGTTATAGATCACTGTAATTCACACGGAAACTGCCACATTTTTCTCAGCCGGAGTTTCACGTCATATTATGCAACTGTAAAGTGACAATTCCAACGTGAGCGGCGCTGATGGAGGATCGTGCTGCTGTGTTTGTGCTCCAGAATGAACTCATCTTGATTTGCTGACCTTCCTGATTCAGGTAGAAGCTGCGTCTTTGATAATGTTGGCCTGACGTCTGTGCGAAGGTTTCAGCAACAGAGCGGGCGTCGGCTGTGACCCAGAAAGGCTTAACTTATGAGAAGAAGGTCGGGAGAAGGTCAAGTCCTGGCCACCCTTCCTCTCCTCCAATAGGTTCAAGCTGCTTCCGTCTGGATGCAAATGTGTTCTGGCAGCTGCTGCATAAACAGACTTCAGGACTCGTTTGTCCAGAATTCCACGTCCCCTTCAGTAACTCATCTGTCCATCCAACATTTGTCCCTTTATTTGCACTGAAATATTAGACGTCATGCATTGGCTTGAAGTTCAGCAGTGGTCAGAGGAGAAGAATCTCTCTCTCCATGTTATTGGGAACATGAGTTGGTGGAAGAATGGACGTGACCTTGAACGGAAGTGTACGATCATGTCTTCACAATTTCTTGGTTTCTCCTCACAGTGTGTTCTCCACTAAATAAAGCGTGAAAATAATAAAAATAAAAATAAAACTGCTCTATGCATTTAGGAATTAACGAAGCTCATAATTTAGTCCCAAGGTCAGACACAGGGTAATGGACTATTTTAACCATCTAATTACAGATGAAACCAGGTTTTCATAGCCTCCAGGTAATAAAGCGCTTAGACACCGGAGCTAACAAGCTGACAAGTAGCTGTCATGTGACCTTGTCCTCACGCCTGATTGGAGCCCAGACTTAATACACGTGTGCTTTGGATTAATATAAAATATCTTGAACAAACTGTCAGAAAGAATATATCTGAGCGGCAAATCAAGTCCCAGATCTCCTCAGTTGAAGCTCTGAATTCTGGTGAAAATTCTGGAGGACAGTGAAGATGTTGTGAAGATGTGACCAAAAATCCAACCTGGGTCTGATTGATGATGTCCAGACAGGAAGAAAAACAACAACAGCTTCTTCACACGTGTGTGTGTGTGTGTGTGTGTGTCTTCACACACTCATCAACTCCAGCAGCAAATGAAAAACTGAGTTCAATTTCACAATTATTGACAATATGTCAAAAACCAAAAAGAGTCTGAGAGGAAACACATCCCTGATGGAGTTTGGTTTGATGTTTTCCTGCTTCCTGGTTCAGACCAGAGGAGTCAGAAGAAAAAACTGGGACAAACTTCATCTTCAGGTAACAATAAAATATTGTTTACTTTTTCATGTTTTCCCTTTTTCCTGATTATTATGTCCACATCACTAACACTGGCTCCTAGTCATGTCAACAACAACAACAACAAAGAACATATTCTACAGGGAGGGAGACTCTAGGACACATTTGATCTGATCTGAAACATAATCTGACTGTGGGCCAGTTTGGGCCCCCGGGCCAGAGTTTGAATCGTGTTTCAGATTTTTCAACTAAGAAATGAAAGATTCCTGCTCTGCACAACAGAACCATGAAAACACACAGACTCTTAGTTAAGAATATGAATAAATCTAATCAGGGAACGAAACAACATCTGGTTGATTCAGTAAATAAAATCAAATAAATTCCAGCAGATAATGAACAAACAGAGGAGAGAGAGAGAGTTGGTGTTTTTAGTGCTGCTCTGCTCATTTTATTACACAGAGACATTTCTCTTTTCTGTGGAAGAAGACAGACGAGGACACAAGCTGCACATTTTACTGTACACTACACAGTAGTGAGCACTGATAAAAATAATGGTCTACACACGCTCTACTCCACTAAACTCAGGGTCATATATTTTAACGGCAAAGGCCAAAAAAAAAAATGATATGAGCTGCTGTAAGTGTTTCTGCTGTTCAGGCTGGGCTCTCTGAGCCTCAGATGTTTAGTCTTCCAGAATCTTCTCTCTGTGTGAAGATACTGCAGGAGAAATGAAGTAGAAAGAAGTCATCAGTACTAGTGTGTTGTCACTTCACTAAATAAGCTGAAAACCAGTCGCAGTGGTAGGACAGAGACGATGTTCACTGACCAAGCAGACGAGGTGGTTTGTGTGAGACGTGATGTTGAGGAAGGACAGATGATTCCAGTGAGTCACAAAAAGAAGAAAGAACAAAAGACCAGCACTGATGAACTGGAAGTCTGTGCTGAAGAAACGCTGCGTCTCAAACACGGATCCAGAATCATCACATTTTCTTCCTGCAGTTCTGGACCATAGATGTTCACCGTCAGGTGATGTGAATGAGGCACAAATTCAAGGTCGCTACGCTGAACAAAAATGGAATTTTTTTTCTTTTTCCAAAATCACATTTGTATGATTTTTATTGTGAATGAATTCAAAAGACCATTTCTGACTTCAAACACAAACCAATGACTTCCTGTTGTCTCTACTTGTTCATCAAGGTTGAACTTTGACACCAACACCTGTCTGTCTGCACAACTGAGGTCAACAACGTCTCTGGATCCTAAACCATAACATTATGTTATCTTTTATTATAAATACAACAATATATTTTTATTGTCCTGGTCTGGACACCCTCTCCCACCCCCCATCCCCCCAGGCTGATGGCCCCAGAGGTGCAGCATTTTTGGGAAATGACCGTTTTCACCTGTATCTCCAGGTTCAGGACATTGTTAGTAGATGTTGGATCCAGATGTTCACTGTTGTTTTGTTGCAGTTACACACAGCCTTTGACTTGATACTGTGATTCTTTCTTCCTGTCTCTGGGCATCCTACATTTTTTAAGCCCATTTATTCCCGCAGCAGATGGAAGAGGCAATCAAAAAGCCATCGTCTGTGCGACACTTCCCTGTATTCACTGCAGCTGTTTTGGAGATGCTTTAATTTTCTCCCCTCTCCTATTTCCCCATATTTACAGTTGCTGTGAGAGAGAGAACCATTACTTTCTCATCACTGCTTGATGCTTTCATGTAACGCTGTCTGTTAAAGATGGTTACTTTTCTGATCACAGTATATTTTTGCTGCATCCTGAGATGATCATCATGTCCTGACTTGGTGTCTGTGGATTCAACTTCACCTTCTGCCAAGTTCCCTCTGTGAGTCTGCAGCCATCACTAATCCTGGGGACATTTGCCTCCTACCAGCAGAACAAAAAACTCCCCAGAAAATGAGAGCGAGAGTCAAAAAAAATAAAGACCAATAAGCAATAAAATAGTACAGTAGCTGAGCAGACAAATACATCTGCTCTGTGGTCCAGGACTCAGTAAACACCTGGATTCAAACTATATTTATGGAACTTTTCTTGCTCCTGCAGGAAAACTGAGTCACATCAGCCCAGGTGGAG
The DNA here is from genome assembly GCA_016785265.1 of Paraplagusia blochii. Classification (NCBI taxonomy): domain Eukaryota; kingdom Metazoa; phylum Chordata; class Actinopteri; order Pleuronectiformes; family Cynoglossidae; genus Paraplagusia; species Paraplagusia blochii. The sequence continues at coordinate 727,334 of JAFBJS010005543.1, forward strand.
TTTAAGGACTAGTCCAGGGGTGTCCAAACTGTCCCACGGAGGGCCACTGTGGCTGCAGGTTTTTGTACCAACCAAACAGCAGCCTCACCTGAGTTGAGTTGACAGGTTTAATCAGCTGATCACAGTCATCAGACACCTGATTGGTCGAGCTGTGTGATCCTGGTTGGTTGGAACAAAAACCAGCAGCCACACTGGCCCTTAGTGGAACCGTTTGGACACCATGGACTAGTTATTCATTCACTTCAACCCTCACTACTTTGACAAAGCAGAGAAGGAGGAGAAACATCTGTAGCTTCACTAAAGTCACTAAAGTCCATTAGTCAATTTACAGGCACAGAAAGTCGAGACGTCCTTTTGAAGATGAAAAAACTCAGCCACTAGGTGGCGTTACTGCGAAACCCAGTATTCAGAACTAACCTGGTAAACTGTCAAAACTGTATCATCTTCTCTGTTTTCAGGGGCAGAAGTCTCCACCACTGCCACCCAAATCACACTGCTCCATACCAAGGTCCACCGTCCCTCTGTGGGAACCTGGCAGCTGGTGGACTTGGACCTGGATCCTTCCAGACCCGAGTTCCTGGACCATCAGGCCACAACCGCCAACAAAAATTTGTCAACGGACACTGATCTGCTACGTCCTGCAGCTCCACTGAAGCAGAGAGGACGGACAGAAGAAGAGCAGAAGCCACCAGAGCTGCTGAAGGTTGTCTTCGTTGCTGAAGGGAAGGTTTTTGAGCCACAGGATTAGGATTAGGATTAAGATTAAGATTAGGAAGAAAAAAACTCAACGCGTAATAATAACAAACACAACACAACACAAAATTGGAAATTTCCAGGAGAATCCTTGACTCCTCACAAACTCTGTTGGTAGAACCAGAAGACACAACATCTTCTCCAATGTTTGTTTACAGATTACTTTGAAAACTGAGAGGACGGGGGGTGGGAGGGTTGTTACCGCGGGACAATGAGAATCCTGTTTTATTCAATCAAATTTCAGGTCTAAAAAATGAAGAAAAATAAAACTTTTTAAAAAATAAGATTTTGGAAGGAACTCAATTTCTATTCTGGAATTCTGAAAAGTTGAAAAAGGTGTTAACATCCATTGAAATGAAGAAATGAAGAAAAAAAATGTTTTTTCAAATTTTTCAAATTAGTTAAAGAACTTTTTCCCCCAAACAAGTCTGGAATATGCAGATTTTTCTTCCTCTGTGTTAAAGACTGTTGGTTGGTTGGTTGGTTGGTACGGCCCCCCCCCCCACAGCCCCCCCACAGCCTCCAGACCAGAGTGATACATTTCCCTGGCAGAGCTGGGTGATTGGCAGTGAATAGATGAGTGCAGCCTGAAGCAGGACCACAGTTGCTGGATATAAATCATTGTTGATGAAAACAAATGTCTCCTCTTTTACCACTGATTCAGATCAATTTGCTAAAGGACATGAATATCCCATTGGTCCGGCTGCTCTCCGCTCGTCAAAGTGCATCTGCTCCTCGTCTAACCAAACAAACGTCTTCCAACGCCAGCAAACACCGTGTTTGATGGGGCGTGGAGCTAGCCTGTAGGTGGTGCTAAAGATGCAGCTACTGGCCCGGAGAGCTGTCCTTAAACAACACTGATGTCCCTCATCAAAACTGTCCCTGGAGAAACCAGACGACAGGAGCTCCTGTCCTCCTGGTCAGTGAGCCAGGAGACAGACGCCACTGTCAACAACCCAGGACAGAAAATGACCGATCTGTTCACCATGGTCCTCGCTTCAGGAGCAGAGACAGGACTCACCAATACCAATACCTCTGCACCGTCGCCTATGGACTCAGTTCAAGACCTAATGTCTCTCAGTGGGGGATAAGAACAACTCTGATGGACCAGGACCTTCACCAGGACCAGCACAGGGGCCGTGACCATGGTCAACCACTCTGTGGGTCATAAATCCATGAAGAAAAGTTCAGATTGGAAACTGGACGTCAATGCCCTGAAGTAGAAGAAGTAAAGAGACTCCAAGAGAAAATGTCACCTCCACCTTCCTCTCTGAACTCCAACAAGCGTCCAGTGGGTTCTTTTGTCAACTCGTCCTGACGTCAGTCCAGAAGAAGGAACTGGAAAAACTGATGGTAGAAGAAGCCACTGCTGGTGTCCTCACTGTCTCACACTGGCATCGCTGCAAAGGAAACACAAGAGAAGCACGAAGGCTGTCGGCCCAGGTCCAAAAGGTCATCGTCTGACTCAGTGTGTGTGTGTGTGTGTGTGTGTCAACGGTCACAGCTCAGGAATATTAATCACAGTCCCATCTTCCAACTGGACCTTTATTGGATCCCATCGTTGACCTAAAGCAGTCAATGTGGGCGGAGTCTGTTCCGTTCTCTCATTGATTGTTTACTCAGCAGGTCAACATTTGGACCAAGTTTCAACTGACAATTCTCCATCGTCTCTTCCTCCTCAGATCTGTCCTACACTTACCCTTTCCTCCGACTCGGACTCAGAGAATTTGTTTCCTGTACCTTACTGCCCCCAACAGGCCTGAAGAGTGAACACCAGAAATGAGAGGATTTCATCTGTGGTATTTTTTACTGCAGTGACAGAAAGAAAGAAAGAAAGAAAGAAAAAAAAGAAAATTTAAGGCCCAGTCATAAAAGATAAGAAGTTAAAGTCAAAGTTGATGTTAGAATAATATAACATTTCGAACCAATGGTCCGTCATTCTTCACTGGTCATAATATTCAGTGAAGGATATTTTTCTCCCACAGAAAACGACATTCGGTGACAAATAAAGACAAAGAAAATCCTGTGAGTTGATTGTGGAAGGTTTGACTACGTTACTCAGACACAAGAGTGAAGAAGGTGAAAACCAGCATTCATGTGAAGAGCTGGTATCTCCATGGAGCATCAGAGTGAATGGTTGAACCTGACAGAAGATAGTTTTTAAAATGAAACCTTATTGACATAATCCAAAAACAGAGGTGATCCACTGCAGAAGAAGAAGAGAGACAACAATATCTAAGTAGCTAAAAAACAACAACAACAACAACAACAACAACAACTTTACGCCTCAAGGACAAATTCTAAATTCAGAAATAACTGCATTGGCAATAAAGAAGACTGAGGAGACAAAGACCACGTCTCCCTGCAGAGAAATGATCAACCATAGGACAGAAGAGGAGGGAGACACGGCTCATGTCTGGACATTGAGGACTTCATCAAAGGTCACCACAGCTCTGGTCAACAAACCCATTAATATTCACCATCAGTCCATGGAGTTCCAACATCTGAACATCAGCACTGACATGAACTGTTCCACTGAACCTGTGGGTTTTCATCCATTCAGACCAAGGGGTTTGGAGATGTTTCTACAGAGACAACTAACCAACTCATCAACCACGACCTGTTAACCAGTGCCAACCAAGTCATCACACTCAACAGGTTGACACAGGACGTGGACGGGTCAACTGACCTGAGCCCCTGGACAGACCTCATGGAGGGTGGAGACCATTCTCCTGGTCCTTGTCCACTGCAGCTGTTTGAGTCTCTAATGAGTCGACCAGGTTCCACGGTTTATGGAAGCGTTTTCACTGGAGCTCAGTAGAATAATGGGAGCAGACGGTGAGTTGGTAAAGATTTGCAAGTATGCAAATAACACTGTGTGTGTGTGTGTGTGTGTGTGTGTGTGTGCACGTGCTGGAGCAACAATGAGAGGAATGCCAGAGAAGTGGGTCTCCGATGATTAAGAGCCCCCTCTTTCCCCAGGCGTCTCAGACTCCAGAGACACATCATCATCCTGATAGTTCCTGGGCTGAGCTGCGTCCTGCGACGGCCCCGCTTCTCTTCCTTTGTCTGGTTCAGGAGGCCAGACCAGATGCATCTCGCATTATTTATCTTACAAACGACTTCACGTCTCTGCGCTGCTGTTTGACGTCGCAGCTGCATGATTGAGGGGGTGTGGAACCCAAACCCATCCTCTTCTTCTCAGGTTGCCACAACTCACGGGCTCTGATAGAACCAGAACAGAATCGGGATCAGGATCAGTTCCAGACAAACCAAACCTCCCGACTCTTTTGTGCTTAAACAGATCCAAATGGGATCCAGCCCATAATTAACTAACGAGGGAGACTGTGATGAGACAAGTATTGTCTTTTGGAAAAAAGAGTCAATTAACACCTTGTGTTCTGCTTCAGAGACCACGTGGCTGCTGGTGCAAAGAGCTGTTTGTGGTTGTGAACCAAGTGCCGTCTCGTCTCTCGTCTCTCGTCTCTCGTCTCTCTTTCTATTGTTGCTGTAAGGAGAGTGACCCATATGGAGGAAAAAATGTCAAGCGTACGCCAGGAAACAGAAGAAAGAACCAGCACAGGGAGGAGACAAAGGCAGAGCAGAGTCTACACTCAGATCCACTCATGCAGGAAATGGAAAGAAAAAATAAGATCCTGTCCCTGTGGCTCCCTGGGAAAAAGATCCACCGTGTGTCCACACTCACCTCCATCTCCCCTCGGCTTCACGTGCACTCACTTGAGGAGTCATTGAAATTCATGCAAACATGTTCATTATTCAGGGTTAGTTTCAACAAACGAATGAATTCAATAAAGATGATTAAACATTTGTATTTTAAACCTCAATTTTCTTTTCTGCAATTATTTTGTCCAACTTTGATACAACAGATGGTTTGAAGACAAATCCTGAGCTGGTGGAGGAGTTGGAGGAGCAGGAGGGACGGCGATGGTTTTCAGTCTCAGTCTGTGCTTGAACACATCACGCAGTGAATGCAACGGTAACAGAAAGTACCAGCCACTGTGGCCTGGTGTCCATTTGCTGGGCGTGTTTTAAGGCTCATTACTCAAAAACACTGATGCGTTCTTTGGCACCCGGGATTTTAAGATTAAGAATTTGGCTGCAAAGTCCACATCATGAAAAACCAGCGAAAAAACCATTAAAAAAAAGATTTATGTTAATACGTAAATAAATGATTTACTAAGAAGGGAGGAGATATTCATCAGGCCTCAGTGATGAGAGGACACACAGAGAAGAACTGAAGGTTCTTTGGACTTTAGGATGAAGCTGCCAGTCCTGCCACAGAGGCTCCTCATTTATTTTGGTGTCACTCACTGCAGAGAAATGTCTTCTGGGAAAATGTGCTGAAGTAACAGTTCATGGAGACTGACATCCCCTTTAGAAGAATTTGTGAAAGGGAAATTGATGCGAAGAATAAAACATTAAAGATGAAGCAAAAAACTCAGAACTCTGACTCCACTGGATCAACAGGGAGGTCTGCGCTGTGGTGCAGTGGTTCCTGAAAACAAATCAACAGTGATGTCCAGGACAGGGGTGTCCAACCCGTGGCTCCCTAGCCTTAAGTGGCTGTCGAGCCTTTCCAACAGCTCCCTCTAATGGACGGATTTATCCAGACCAAAACATTGGACCAGTGACATGAGGCCAGATCAGATATAAAGGGACTGTGTCTTTGAAAAACCACAATGAGACAGTTCTCTGGACTGAAGACCAGGACAGACAGCAGGTCACTGGTCTCCTCCACCATTCATTTTCTTCTCTTGAATCTGCAGTGAAACACTGTCTCCATGTAAACTGTCAAAGTGGGTTTTTATGTCTTTGTCTCTGGGTGATTTGTTTTGTGTTGAAGATCACATCCAGGCTGAAGACAGAGACAGAGACAGATACTGGGAAAACTGGGAAAAAAAAAACAAAACAGAAAAAGTCTCTCAGTGTGAGTATAGTGACCTCTGCAGGATGTCTTTCCATCTGACGATTTGACTTTATACAAACCTGCAGCGTGTCTTTGAGTTCAACTTCCTCCTGATATTGGTTTGAGACACAGACATTTTGATAGCACGGGGTCAAGAAAAGACATCTTAGAACTTTCTGACTGGACTTCAATCTCTCCCAGGGCCCTAACTCTCCACTTTTCTACCATGAGGAGGCGCTCTGCTGCAGCACTGACAGTGAATGTGATTTTTTCTCTCTTATAACAAGGTGTGACAAAGACGCCGCCACTACAGGAGCCCGTGTTTGACACCGAGCCTCTGGGACATCGTGTTCTGTCTTCCTTCCCTGAAGATTGGGCTTTGATAACAGATACACATGTTGACATTTATCCACAGCAAACACACACTCCTTAACACTGAAGCACCTGACACTTCCAGGTTGGCCCTGAGCAGGAGAAGGAGGAGAAGATGGAGAAGAAGAAGAAGGAGAAGGAGAAGGAGAAGAAGAAGAAGGAGAAGAAGGAGAAGAAGAAAAAGAAGCATCCAACTAAAGGCAAAAATTGATGGAGATTAAATGTGATGGGTTGGAGCAGAAGGCTATTTTTTTGGCCTTTTTAAATAATAATTTCACAATTGAATATAAAATAAACCCAGAGCCTGGTTTTTGTCTATTATTAATGATTATTAATGAAACTCACTGTGAGTCCAGACTAACAGTAAAACTTGGTTAGAATTAAATTAGTAAAATCATTATTATTATCATCGTCATTTTTCTGAGGTCAGATCCCTGTGTTTGCTTATGATCTGAGCCTCGAGCCCTGAACCTTGTCTGGGTGGAGACAGAAGGATCGTCCCACCTGTCCCTGAATCTGAAGAGCAGTAGAACAGTGAACGTGCCTGAAGGTCAAAGCAGACGTTTCTGAGCAGAAAATGTTTCCCATCAGACCTGAAGGTCAGGCAGAGACTTCAGGAGTTACTGATGGTTCCACTCAACCCTGGGCTCACTCACCTTCTGGACACAGTCTCTAGTCAGAGTTTCTACCTGGACTTCACTGCTCTCTAATGTTAGGAAGAACAGAAGACGTCGCCGCAGCAGGTGGTTCACAGAATCAGTCAGACACTGATTTCCTTTTTGGAGGTGAATTCCTGTGTGAAAAACCAAAATGAGAAGTTCCATGGACGTTGAGTGAAAACTCAAAAACAAAAAGAATAATAACTTCAACGAAATAGTGTTTTCTCTGGTCTGAAAGTCATGATTGACCTGAAGTCCATCGTCCTGACTCTGCTCTTGAGTGTTTTTGTTGTTTTGTTCCTGTTCTTCTAGTCAACCATCACCCAGGAGATGCTGCTGACACTGTTTAGCTTCTTCTTTGGCTTCACCGGCTTCACTGAGGTTCACTACTGCCACCTAATGGCCTTCGCCAGTAAATAGCTGGTCATTTAGAGACTATCCTGATCGGTTGATACAGAAGCAAGAATTTATAGGTAGAAAGTAAAACCCTGCTGATGTCCACAGAACACCAACCTGTAAAAACAACCCAGGAGGTTAATGGAGATGATTTTATGGCTCATTCCATAACAGTAGGAACAGCTGACGGCGCTCCATGGAAACCTGCTCCATCAGCAACCACTTTTGAAACTTTGATTACAGACGTTTTCTTCTTCATTCAGTCATAATAGTTAAAATTTTCCCCGACATCAACACATTAATATACATCCAACCTCAAAGGCGTGTCATAAACTCACTGCTGCACTGAAAGGTGAACAGGTGGGCACTTTCTGCCCAATCAGCGAGGTTAATGTTCCAAAAGGGGCCATCATCATCATCATCATCATCATCATCATCACCACCAGCAGCAGCAGCATCAGCATCACTTCTGAGGAGCAACAGGATTTGTGAGAGACGCAATTAAGGCCTCGACGGGGAATCAGCATCTGACACACACTGATAGGATTGTGGCTTCGCCTCCACACACACACACACACACACACACACACACACACACACACATGCATAATGTTCAAAGGGTGCAGTGGAAAGCCCACCTGGAGTCACATCAGACCTCAGCACCGTCACTTCACTGGTGGGCGTGTCAGAGTTGACGAGAAGGAGCCTGAATTCGTCCTTTCTGGCAGTTAGCGACGGCTACTGAGCCAATTATCACATGCAAATTAATTAAAAGTGCAGTAGGAGGATGTGAGGAGGAACGATGGAGGAGGACAAAGATGGAGGAGGACAAAGATGAAGGAGGACAAAGATGGAGGAGGACGGAGGATTCAGAGTCGACTAATCTAACCATCTAATCATTACGAACAGGAAACCATCACAAACACTGGCCCCACTGAGGTCAGTGATGACATCACATCACATTCACATAAAACAACCACCAGTCAAGGCCACGCCCACTGTCAGTGTCAGATGAACAGTCTAATCCCAGAGTCAGACCAAAAATATCAACATGGAGAAAAAAAAATCCAAAATCACCGGTTGCTTCCAATCAGGGCAGTTAGAGCGTCTGCCAATATCCCATCAACTCTTATGGGAAAGGAGCCGTCCTTGAACGACACTCGTTTTGCCCCTAGTGGCCAGTCAGAGTATTTCAAAATGTGTTTTTTTTGGTACTGGCCCCACAACCTTTCAAAGCCAAAACTGGAGCACGCACGTGGGCGGGGCCATGAAAGAGAGAGTGGGAGGGGTTTATACAATATGGAAGAGACAGTGATGTGGTGTCAAATAGTGGGGCAGACCCCTGGGGGAGGACGGGGGAGCGCTGCTGTGTGATGTTCTGTCCTCATGATGACATTGGAGACACTGGGACACTTGATGACTGTGATGTAGAATATGGACGTACTCACCGGTCGAGACATTTCCCAGATTCAATCAGATGTTGAATGTTGTCCTGTCTTCCTGTCTCTGTTTCCTCAGTCTGAAAGAGAAGAGAGACAGAGACTTGGCATGGCCTCACTAATGTCCAGGTCCTGGGCTGCTGCTGATTTCTGCAGTTGCACTGACCACAGTCAGTTGGCCTTTCTCCCAGCCTGAGTGACCACATCCTTCAACTCCTGCTCACTGGCCTCACTGATGAGTTCAGACTTGGTGGAATATGAGGAACCCTGCAGTGGTCAAGTCCAGGAACTAAAAGGTGTCAGGAACAGACACTGATGGGGGGGAATGGAGGGCAGGGAGGGCAATTGAGGTGGTAGAATCCTGTCCAAGGCAATAAGTCCTGGTGAGTGGCTCATCCGCAGGGAGGGGGCGATGTTGGACAGATTGACAAGGCTCAAGGTAAGGAGAGACAACCATGGGGGGTCAGAGCCAGTGTGGGGGTGGGGCCAGACGGGGGAGGGTGGGGCTAAAGCAGTGAGGTCGACCCTGGAATTAAACACTTTTAACCAGTAATTTTCCAAGACTTCCCCAAATAATTTTACTGAATTTCTGTGACCAAAAGAAATGATTTCATCTCAATGTGACCTTTGAAAACTACAGGTATTTCTGCAAATCACCTGTTGGTGCTGAGGCTCCAGAACCAGAGTTTTTATTCCAATATCGGTCACTCTGTTGCTCAGCCCATGGTGTTGAAGCTGCGCTTCCCAGACCCCATATACTGTATATATACAGTATATGTATATATGTATATATATATACATATATATATACATATATACATATATATACATATATACAGTATATGTATATGTATATATATATACATATATATACATATATATATATATATATATACATATATATATACATATATACATATATATACATATATACAGTGGCTGTGGCTGCTGACACACACACACACACACACACACACACACACACACACACACACAGCAGTTGTGTTTTGTGTTTGTGCTCCAGATGTTCATCACTGAAGGTCTGACGTCCGTCTGACTCTCCGTCCGTCCAGTTCACTGCAGCTGTCTTGATGTCTCAGAGTGTCCACCCTTGTCCTTCCTCCCATGGGCCTTAGGGCTTTGTGCGTGTCTGTAATTATGGTTCTCTCTGTCTCTCACTTTCTGTCTCTCTCTCTGTCTCTCTCTATGTCTCTCTCTCTGGTTCTTTCCCTCCTGACTCTGGACTGTTCTCCATTCAGTGGATGAGCTGCTCGTACCTATTGTAATGACCTCCGCTGAGACACTGGTTTGTGTTTGTGCGTTTGTTGGTTGGACGTCTTTACTCTTATCAAGGACAACACAATTGTGGTTATCTGGTCAACGTTGTGTGTGTTTTTGTCTTCAACTCTTTTTTACTCTTCAAATGTGAGGGACAAATGAATGTGAGCCGTTCTTCTGTCCTGACAGGTCCCCCTGTTTCTGTCCTCTGTCCATGAAACGGCTGCATTTCACAAAACACTTAAAAGTCTCCAAAAGTGCAGGGAAAATTGGTGCAGTAATCACACGCTGCCAGGAATGAATGTCAGTGGCTGGATGTTTGTTTGGCGCTTGGAGATGAAAGTGGCGTTTCCCTGTCAGGGACCGATGGGCTCGGGCGCCACTTCCTGTGCGAGGCCATGGCGCTGTTCCCTATGGAGCAGCAGCAGCAGCAGCAGCAGCAGTTATTCAACAGAAGAACGTCTCTGTGTCCTGCTGAGAAGTCCTGCTCTTAGATTCACCTTAGAAAACTCAAAGCCATGTTGTTTTGTGTGTGTTTCAAGATGAGGTTGGACCAGGACTGTGTTTTTTTCTGTGTAAATATAAAAACACACCACGTTATAATTAAAGCATGAAAAACTGCTCAACGCTTCGAGGACCTTCTCACAGACTAATGAATCTAATCATTCATCTTCAGACACGGATCACTCAGCAGCTGGCTCCACTGCAGCGGACCGGACCGGACCGGACCGGACCAGACCGGACCAGACCGGCCCCATTAGTAAGAGTGAAATCTATTTGTTCAGGAGCAAAGTTTATAATCACAGAAATACAGAACATTTGAATTTTGACGGAAACCTGTTTCACCTGCACTTTGCAACATTTCAATGAATCTTCTTCCCATCTTTGTGGAACCATCTGAGGTCCAGGTTGAGGAACTTTGAAGGATGCAAAATATGCAGTTTGGCAGCCATTGACTGCGACCGTTCACTGGTGCCAGCTTTTACGGCGGCCATTACGGAGATGTTGTTATGATCAGCACTTTTACAGCAACATTTCATTTGACCATCGTTCCTCACATGTTTGTCCTTGAATGACAGCGCCATTATTACAGCAGCAGGAAGTGGGATTCACACCTCACCACCATCTAAGACTAAGAATCTACACAGACGTCATCTCACCACCTCACTGTTGTTAGGGAGGTTTTGGGTTCAAGTCCTGAAACCTGTGAACCTGTTTATGCAGACGACTCAACAAAACACGAAAGGAGGAAAAAAAGAACCATAAAAGTTGGTCATTTCTCCAGCCACTGATGGAGCAACGTCACTCAATCCACTCACCCTCACCTCTGTGGCCCACGGCGGCGACCAATGGAGGAGGTTGGTCAGATACAGGGTTGTTGTCATCAAGAGTCTGAGCCAATGAGAGAGCACAGAGTCAGGGCTGAGACCAAAGGAACAGAAAGAAGAAATAAATCAACAGATCGGATTCAATTTTTTACATTTTCTATTTTATGCCGACTGTGTCGCAGAGAGAGAGAGAAGATGTGGTTTTAAACCACAGACCTTCAGCCACAGCAGGAGTTAAAATTGATGTAGTTGGAGGAGACACGGAGTGTGAGCTTTCACCGAGACCTGGAGACACATCAGCAGAAACCAAGGACTCAGCTCCGCAAAGGAAGAATTATTTCAACCATGGTCTAATGTTCTCGGCTTCATGATTTCACATTCATCCTGACAAAGAGGTGAAACCAAAACCACTGCACGCACGCACGCACGCACGCGCTCCTCGAGGAGAGTCAGACAGACAGGCAGACAGGCAGACAGGCAGGCAGACAGTGAAGACAGGCTGAGATGGTTATGGATCAATCAACATGTCAAACACTTCAGACTAATCCAGGTGAAGTGTGAATGAAGGTGGAAAAAACTAACCTACTGATGATCATCGTCAGAAAAAAATCATTTTCTCCTTTTCCCTGTTTTTTGATTTGTTGATTCCTCATTTCACCTCATGGTCTCTTCATACATTTAACAAGATGGAAATCCTTTCATCAGGATCATTGAAACATTATTTACTGTCTTCATATTCAAATATTTCCTGTTTCTTGGTTTTTCAGCTGCTTCTCCTGAACAACCAACTGGAGACTGGATCCAGGAGCTTCAACATCTATTTCACTGGTTCTCGCTGGAATAAATATCCCATCTGACCGAACATTGCACATAATCCTCCATCTTAGACGTCAGACTCCACTTGCTGATGGTTCCTGTCCAAGTCACATGACGTTCCCTCCAGGGGAGTCAAACCTCAACAAGTCTTCCATCTAGACCCTCTCCTCACTGCTCCAACCACAGCCTGCACCACCTCATCCATCATCTGCTGACAAACATGCAGAACACACACATCTGAACACAGAAGACTGTTCACTGAGGAGAAGAACAGGAGTCGTCCTCCCAGGCAGACGCTGACATCAGAGAGGGGAGTCACACAAGGAGTCACACAAGGAGTCACACAGGGAGTCACACAAGGAGTCACACAGGGAGTCACACAAGGAGTCACACAGGGAGTCACACAGGGAGTCACACAGGGAGTCACACAAGGAGTCACACAAGGAGTCACACAGGGAGTAATCCTGCAGCCGGGAAAATGCCAAGTGTCTTATTAGTGCTTTAGTGGAAATGGCTGGGAATCGATGAGCAACCCCAGCGGTCTCTCACACACTCACACACACACACAGACTCACACAGACTCACATGGTGGAAGTGGTTCTGCACAATCCATCATAACCAACAACAAACAAACAAAGACCTTCTTCATCTTCATCTTCATCGTCATCTTCTCGTCCTCTGGCTGCTCTGTGCCTTTGGACCACGGAGGTTGTTGCCAAACGAAGGCTCCATCAACATCAGCCGTTGTCTTGGGGGAGGAGTCTTCACGTTCACCACCTTTAGTCCAAACCAAGAGGATTTTTTACTTCCTGTTCTGTTTCCTGAACAAAGTCATTGAACTGTTTCAGCGTCTGTTTCTACAGTGGGAAGAAACAGTTCAACAATCAAATGAACTTCACTTCAATTTGAACAAACATTATCATCAAAGTTCATTCAAAAAGGGTTTAGTTGTGAGCAACTGGACGTCTTCTTGGAGTTGAAGGACGTTTCATTCCTCAGAACAGAGAAGCTGAAGCAAAGACAGATTGGTTTTTGACAAAACCTTCTGAATATTCACTTAAGAAACCAGTGAGAACCTCAACCTGTGTTAGAGCTGAAGACAGACATCGCCCCCCAGAGGCCACATCAGCTCAGCTCTGGTCCTCTGGTCACCGGAGCCAAGTGCCCAGTGGGGGCGCCGTAGCAGCACACATCAGGCCCAGCTGCAGAGTCAGGAGTCTCCCAGTAGAAGTGGATTGCAGGGGATTTGAAGTCCATCCCTGGACACAGAGGTGGAGGACAGCCATGCGTGAACCCTCTGGACCTCAGACAGTCTGTGGATGAGGGACGGAGACACAAGTCGGGCTCTGGTCAACACGGGCTGAGTTCCCTGATGCTGAATCAGCTGAAGAGACTGATTCAGCATGATTCACTCTCATTTCTCAGGCTGCTTTTAATCACCTGGTTAACTGTTGTGGACGTATCTCCTCAGATGAGATGAACAAGGCTACTCCAGATGGAAGACGTGCAGACAGTTTGGACACAGCTGCTGCTTAATGGTGTCTCCAGAAGAGGATCTGCTGTGTTTCTGACCATCCTTCACAACGTACCATGTTCTCTGTCTCACTGGCTCTTTTGCAAAGACTTAACCTCTTCCTGACTCCTGATTGACCTTTGTCCAAACCTGCACTCAGCCACAAAATGAGTCCTAAAATGCCAGTGGGGCTCAGGGGAGGTTCTGAGTGAAGCCCGGTGGATCTGATAGTCATGAACAATCCAGACTGATGGAATACTGCTGCCACGTCTCACCTGGACAAACATTGGCCTGGACAGTTGGAACATTTGGACCAATGGGACCCTGGTAATAGGGACAGACAGCACAGTCCTCTCCACTGTGTCCACAGGTCTCACTCCGCCTCCTCTGCTCAGCAGCAGAGCGTCTTCTGAATTCATGGCCACACCCAGAACTGTCTCAGCTGCCGACGGGCCCATCCACCACCAGCCTGATGTTGTCCACACACTTCCTGATATTGTCTTTGGACCTGAAGACTTTGTCTGTCTTTGTTCCATTGTCCTACAGGTTCTTTGTTAGCGTTAGCCTGGAGCCAAGCTTTTCAAAATAAAGACTTAAACAAACCTAAAAGCAGAACTGAGTGTGAATCTCTATATATAACTGAACCAACAGCAGACTTTTAATTCTTTTTTTAACCTGGTCAAATAACTTCTACAACTGTTTGCCTTTCAAAACGATGTCTAAACAATAAAAACTGTCAAAAACAAAAAAAAAACGTCTTCCGTCTGTTGATTCAGCCGTTCTGGAGGTTGAGATGATCCCAATGACCCCTGATTGATAGAAGCTCCAAAAAGCGCCCTCTAGTGATTAAACTCGCTCCATTTTGGCCCCCTGGGAAAGTTCATGTACTGTGACTATGGAACTGCCTCTACACCCAGCAGATGGCGCTCTGCAGGATCATCTGCTCCTGGAGCCTTGTGTTGGAACGACTGAATAGTATTCATTCCCTGTGTTCAGCCTTGGTGTCTTCACAGACCTTCATCTTCTCTCCACTCCGTCTTGTGTCAGTTCTTTCTTTGGTTTCATGTTGTATGTACAGTAGAAGCTTCTTCTTCTTCTTCTTCTTTCAGCTTATCCCGTTTTTCATGGGTTGCCACAGCGAGTCAACGATTTCCATCTCACCCTGTCATGTACGGTAGAAACTTCAAAAACGTTAAAAAAAAAAAAGTATCAGAGTGACTCCTCTGTCAGAAGCACCTATCAGTTTTCCTTCTTCTACATCTCATCCACATCACACCTCAACTCATTTCTCCGTCTTCACTCTGTGACAAACTGTTCTTCCTGATTCGTGGAAGACGTCAGTTTGTTTTTGACCTTCAGTGACCCCTGCTGCTCTTTGTCAAGGTCGTTCACATCATCAAGGTCATAATCTCAGGAAGACACAAGGATCCGACCGGTGGAGGGGACGCTGTCTTCTGGTAACTTTCTTCCATCACAGGGAGGTTTGAGCAGAGTGGACACAGATGGACAGAAACTCCTGTCTCCTCCATGAAAGTCAGACTCCATGAGCCCCAACCTGTGACCTGACACTTCCTCCCACATCATTAAAAAAAGGACACTGACGCTGATGCTGCTGCTGCTGCTGCTGCTGCTGCTGCTGCTGCTGCTGCTGCTGCTGCTGCTGCTGCTGCTGCTGCTAAATCCTCCAGGTCAGAGCCACGTGTTTGAACAGCATAAACGTTCCCTTGTGTATTTCTACTGAGGGTATCCATGACGACGGTAAACATGTTGTTCACAGCATCACTTCCTGGACAAAAGCAACAGATTGGCAGTGGCTCCAAGTCTTCTTTGTTGTGGAATAAGGTTGTCGTCTCAGAAGACACAGCTCTGCAACACCTTCCATAAACCTCACACTGCAAAAGAGAAGAAGAGTCTGAAAACAAAGTTGAAAAAAAGCAGAACCTGAAGTTCTGCCCTCAACACATTCTTGTCTCTAATCAGGAATCCGTGCGTCTGCTCTTCTCCTCAGCTCAAATCTTCTTTTATTGTGTTTGTGACAAAGTGAATTTGTGTTGTTTCCTTTCACACATCGACCATTTCCAGGAGGAGAAAATCACCAGCTTTTATTTTCCTAGACGCTCTGAACTCGTTTGATTTTCTCAGGAAGGTTCTGTTAGGAGCTTGGGCCCGGGCCTTGATGGTCCAGTTCTCAGAGCCTCAGTGATTGAGGAGCTCTGTAGACAACATCAGATTCTATTGCCTTCACAACATCCTCACACACACACACACACACACACACACCAGTTGACATCCTCAGGTTGTACGGATCCACCGACGGTTTCTCAGCATGAACATCAAGAACATGAAAATTCACACTCTCGTCTAATGGTGATTAATGCAGCCGAGGTTTGGGTCTCGTGTTCACACTGACAGACGCGATGGATCAGAGCGAGGAGCCTCACGGTGGGGGGACAGTGACAGAGACAAAGCCAGGGCTCAGGTCCACTGGCACACACCGAGGATGAAGCTACTGCCAGGGATCAGGGTGAATATTAAGAGCTCAGCGCTGTCATAAATCCAACAGAATCCAATGGTCTCATCTGTATTCACCACGGCTCCGTCTTCATCTGTTATGTTAACCTGGCCCTGAGTGTTAAGGCAACACGGGGAAGGACACGGTGGACGTAGAGTGGAGTGGAGATGTGGACTGTACATAAACACACACACACATGTATAAACATACATATCTGCCTCCAGGTCACCTACAACATCTCATTTTTGTTCAGCACCTTGATTAATGCAAGATGAAATTAAAATCTCCATCTCAGATGTTACTCAGTAAAAAGCAGAGGACAGAGGACAGAGGACAGAGGACAATTCCCACAGGTCTGGTTCAGGGATCTCTACTTCTCTGACTCCAAGACACAAAGAAGATAAAAGAAAAATGAAAATCCTCTTCAAGCTGCTAATTATTCTTTTGACGAGTTGTGTTTGTATCTGTTAATTGGTAACAGGTACACGACACCAGCTGAGAGCCAGAGACTGAGACTCTTTTTTAAGATGATTTCTATTTCTCACTGAGCCGTGTTGGGAAATGTTTCTTGAGAAGTGGCACTTGACTGAACGTGTTTACAGAACTCTGAGGAGCCTGAAGAGAAAAGGAAAGAGAAAGGGGGGCAGAAATATGCAAGAAACAGAAATCCACAACAACCACGGCGTGCACCCTTCCTTCCTTCCTTCCTTCCTTCCTTCCCTCCTTCCTTTCTTCCCTCCACTGAAAGGTCACTCCAGCCTCTGGCTACGTTTGATTGGCAGTGACCAGGATATTGTCCAGGCTCAACAAACCGCCGCTATCATCGCTGCATCTTTGACTTAATTTGAATCCGTGAATCTCTGATATTTCACAGCAGCAGCAGCAGCAGCAGCAGCAGCAGCAGCAGCAGCAGCAGCAGAGTGGTTGCTCAGAGTGGATGAGTCGACTTCACCACAGAAAAGATAAATCACTCTGACCATTAGAATAGCAGCAGGAGCCGCAGGTTGACCCGCGGTCCTGGGAGACCGCAGTCGATGGGATTTCACCTGAGATGAAGCAACATCTTAGCATCTGAGCAACTGTTGGACGACACGGCCCGTTGCTACATAATGGCCACCCTAATTTCACAGCCTCATTGCACAGGATATGTAAATGTTGTGCTTCCTGCCGTCCGGCCTAATACCTGGGGGACACGACTGCGCTGCTGTACAAAAGGCCACGCAGCCGCGCAGGAGAACGCCGGCTGATTAGGACGCCGTCGGAAAGTGAAGCCAAACTTCAGCCAAATCCCATGGTGCCTGGTGGGGTGGCAGCCGGCGAACGAGCGCCGGTGGTCACTTAGCGAGAAACACAGCAACATCCATTTGCACATGAGAGGAAAAAAACATAACAAAACATACGATGTTTATTCCTAAGCTGCTTCCTCCTGGATCATTAAAGCACCGTGGAGTCAGGATCAGACGTGAAGATGTTTCTCCTCCTGCAGGAAACACGCAGAAATACACAAACGTGTCAGATGAACCAGAATGGAAAGTCAGCGCTGCGTTCACTTCATCTAAAATTAATGCCAAAGCCAATACGCTCCATTAATATTGTAGAAAGTCTCCTGACCAACAGTAAATGTACATCATCTGCTGGAGCTCAGTCAACCACCAACACCACCAACACCATCAACACCATCAACACCATCAACACCACCTGTCAGAAAGATCCAAGACAAATACACACACACACACACACACACACACATCAATGTGTCTCTGCGTGTCCTCTCTTCATGTCATAACCTTAGACTGGATCTGGACGATATTGTCATTTTCCCAGACAGTTCATCTCAGCTACGATATATGGATGAGTTCACACCATGGTCCTTAATCAGGAGGCAGTAACATCAGTGCAGACAACACTTAGAACCCACCTGTTAAAGACTTGTCTTCTGTGTTTCTGAATAATCAACTAAATTAAAATCAAACTTTGACAAATACACAAATAAATCCTTGGGAAAAAAAACATTTTATACGTGCAGGGGTGAAATGAAAATGTAGCCTTTTGGCTTCCAAACCCAGCCCTCTAGGTGGCAGTAACACAGTTAAACAATCCTGCACCAAAAGATTGTTCCAGCTCATGACAAGAGGATACGGTGAGACATTTGTTCAAGTCTGTGAATGTGATTCAGTTCACACTCAGTTAAACTCAAAACTTTTTTTTTTTTTTTACCTTCATCAAATCATTGAGGGAGAAAAACAGCAACATTCGTGTGAGAATAAAAACATCTTCTATTTTTAAGCACCTCTCATTTTTTTCAAGCCCTCAAATTTTGAAGCAGTCCAACTGCTCGTCCAGCAGCCACTGATAAATGGTTGCACGTCTCAATCCAAACTAGTTCCCAAGATAAATAAGAGCTGCTTCTGTTTTGTTGTCCTGAAAAGCAGCCAGTGCTACAGTATCAAGGCATGTGCAGCTGGAGGAAGGAGAGAAGTCGGAGCTTTTATTTTTTTTCCTCTTGTTTGTTTTTGTTACAGTTCACACTCTCACTCCTGCCAACACACACACACACACACACACATTGATGCAGCATCACTCTGAGGCGACTTTGGCGTCAGGGGACAAAGACCCCCCAATACATCCGTCTAGTCATTCTTTTATGGACAGATCAGTGACGAGGAATAAAAAAAAAAAAAAAAGTAAATAAGCCTAAAAAATGATATCAACTCCTATTAACTCAAGACAAACTCAACACTGTATCAAGACAACACTCAGAGTCAGTGTCTCTGGCAGTGGAGCTCCAGGTGGATGAATGGGTGGATGAATGAGTGGATGGCTAACATGGCTAGCATGAGTGAGCTCCGATTGGCTCTACACCCAAGAAAATTTCAGTTCCACATTGTTTCATTGATGACAATAAGTGGATTTGTGGACCAGGACTGAGGTGAGACTTAGTGAACACATCCCTGTGTCCTGTCACGTCTTCATGGAGGAGATGTCAAACCCTGGACTGTAAATACATTCCTCGTGGATGCGTGGCCACCAAATTTGTTCTGTAAATTGTTGGGATGATCAAGAGCGAGGACAGATTATTACGTCAACAAAGGAAGTGAAAACCTTGTACGGCTGAAGATTTACGAGGGAGGCCGCGTCTGGGCCGTAAAAGACGACTCAACAAAGTTCATGGCACTCGCAGGAGTAGAACCGGCAAATCAACACTCTGGCATCTTTATTACTCAGGAGGACACCGACCTTGGAGGTGTGTGAAGCTGCCTCGTCATTCCATCATGTATGTAGGCCAGGCTTGGCTGAAAGGCCTTTTACCTTTTACTCCTCCTCAGTCCAATGTTTCTCCCAGGCTCAGATAGAAGCTCAGGAGAGTGTGGCTCCACCACGGTCTGGGATTCATTGCATGCAGAGCTGGATGGATGCAGAAAACCAAGACACGAGCGTCCAGATCCACGCACTCCAGAGCGGGTACACGCGGGTTTGTTTTGTTGAGTCGCAGCAGGACGGAGCCGGTTGTAAAAAGATTTAATCACACTCACCACAGTGGATCTGCTGTCGGTAATTACACTCCAATTAGACGCTGCAGAAAGACCAGGCAATCAGCGGAGAGAGGACGACTCCAACTTCTAATCCCAGCCATTGTGGAGAAATAATTTGTGGTGGTGATCAGACATTAATCTTTAATCTGACTAATCAGAAACACTCTCAGCCCTTTCTTCAGTGTTTAGGAGCAGCATGTAAACAGATGCTTCACTCACAGCAGTCACATGAGGAGCTCTGGCACAAACATCTGATTTTATCTTTGTGAATAATGAACGACGACTTTGTCGTTGACGAGAGTTTCAGGAGGAAGAGCAACAACTGGAACAAACACCGACAACTACAACTACAACAACAACACACGCCTCACCTCCATGTGATACACCCTTCTGGCCACTAGTGGGAGTCCAACTACCACCGATGGTAAATAAGGACATTTCTCTTTACCCCAACACTTGCTGGAGCGCCCCCTACGTTGGTGACCACACATTGTAGCCTAGCATTTGAACTCATGGTTATGAGGTAGACTTGGGGGTTGGATGTGCATCTTCATCACCTGCTCCACCCTGTCAGCCTTCCTGTGGGTGGAGAGTCCACTGGAGGTTCTGCAGGTCTGGACCAGCTCAGCTCAGTGGGATTCAGTGTTTCACCAGCAGATGGCACTTTACTGCTGGACCTTTAGATGTCAGGCCTCTGCTCTTGACCTAGAGACCAAGTCAGATCTTGGGACAGAATATTTGTCCACATCTGCTATGAGGTTCCACCATCAGACTTTAGTCAAGTTTGTTGTGTTGTTTGTTGTTTGTTGTTGTGACAAAGTACGAAGACATTGTGTAGTTTACACTGAAACTCCACATCAATGGTGTGAACATCAAACTATGGTTCAGGAGACGTGAAGAAACACTGACAACATCCTGGTTGGTTCAAAAGTCACAGACGGTGGCGACGAGGGACCAGAGCAGGTGGAAACCAGTTTAGAAGAAGCATCATTTGATGATGAAGATGATGACTCCTCCAGACGTCCTGCCAACACTGTTTGAAGGTGGAAACCATGGAATTTCTTTTCTCATTTCCTTCTCTGAATTACTGTCAGGATTATGAGTCGATTCAGACCAAATGGATGTTTCCTTCTCCACGTTATTGGCTGTTGGATGAACATCTGACCTGGATGAAATATTCATCTCAGAATTATTCAAGCATTTTTCTTCCTTACCTTCTCTCTGCCACCTCCTACTTCTCCTTCCTTCATTCGGACTCTTTGGAGGTCGTACGTCAGACGACACAGACGTTTCCTCCTGCGCTCCTTCTCTCATCATCATCATCATCATCATCATCATCACCAAGTGAGGGTCTGATGAGGACACAGGGGGAGGAGAAAGGCTTCATTGATTTCATTGTTTGCTTTAACGTCCAATCAGTTCCGGCTCCTTCATATATTCAGGCTCTATTGTACCAATATTTCCTCTTCTTCTCCTGTGCAGTTCTAGGTTCAATACTTCTTTCGTCCTCATCTGTCTTTGTCTTCATCTTGTCCACTCTACACTGTCTTCTTCAGCAGAAACCCTCATCTACATCTCAACCACATTCCTTTTAGTTTCATTAACATTCAGGAACAAAACTAAAGACTAGAGTCAGTTGGATCAGTTTGTAGTAAAAAGTCAAATTTCTTACATTTCCGTGGTCGTAGTCGTGGTCGTGGTCCTGACCCGCACTGGTCACCGTGGGCTGGAAATCATAGGAAAGAGAGAAATCAGGACTGCAGGCAGGACAGTGAGGCAAACCACGAGGAACTCCTTATTCATTTTAAAGTAATTCATTAATGATATTATAGATTATACAACAGTAACAATACTAAATGTTCTGCACTGCATCTCCATCCGGTAATTATCAGGAAAAAAAACGAATCTTTTCTATTTCTATATTATATATATGCAAATATATATATACATATATATATATATATATATATATATATATATATATATACCTTCATTATTGCACAAGGAGCTCAAAGGCATGAAGATGATGTTGGTATGAAGCGGCTGCAGAACACACACACACACACACACACACACACACACACTCACTCACACATGTAAGCGCACAAAGCGCGTTCCTGCACAGAAGGTGATGGAGAGATGAGGTCTTTTAAAAGTGACTGGAGGAGAAGAGAGGAGAAGGGAGGAGAGATGTTCTCAGAGGCTCTGTCTGTCTGTCTGTCTGTCTGTCTGTCTGTCTGTCTGTCTGTCTGTCTGTCTGTCTGTCTGTCTGTCTGTCTGTCTGTCTGTCTGTCGGTCCGTCCGTCCGTCTGGTGCCATAGTGTGAAGCCCTCGATCGTCGTGCTATTATTGTCACCCACTGCATTGTCCAAGTGAGGTCTGATGTTTGATGACAGGCCTGATGACTGGACCATCTCTTCTCTGACAGTAATAACAGCCACAATTCAATTCTGAGGCGGTCGCACGGACGAGTGTGACATTTGCTGCTGCTGCTGCTGCTGTTGTTGTTGTTGTTGTTGTTGTTGTTGTTGATGATGATGATGATGATGATGAGGGGAGAGCAAAGGATTTCATATATTTCTGGACAGCCTGGTCATTTAGAAGAAATGTTCATATTATGCAGGCGCAGATGTTTGTGTGGAGAGAACAGAGGGTTTTTTTAATAAACAAACAAACCTTTTTCTCCCAGTTCCTCCTTCAGGTCTAATAATTAGTGTCGTTCATTAGAAATTCATTGATTTTTAACTCATTAATTCTGCCAAAGCCCATTGTTTAGTAGCGGCTCATAAACATTCACTCTGCGACCTCCAGTCAGTCAATAGTCACCGCTGAATGAAGCCTCGCAGTGAAAAACAAAGTGAGAGTCTAATGATGCAGAGGGCAGAGCTCAGCACGGCGGCTCCACTGAACACCAACACTGCCATCACATGGCCACAGGTGGCACGACATGCGGCGCACAGACAGGATGTGGCACCGACCTAAAAGTGGAGTTATTCTCTGTCCATTGCATTTATCTTACAGGTCGAGTGTAATTCCACCGAGTCTGTTTCTCCCTCTGTATAATGAAGGACTGTGATGGTGCTTCATCACTTCAACATTAGCTCTGATATAATGAGGGTTACTCAGAGGACGGGGCCTCTCTCTGCAGAATGATGAAAGAGCCCAGAGTGGACCGGTGACACTGCATCGGTCATTAGCCCGTCTTACTTTGCCCTTTCATATATTTCTAAATAAGTGCTTTCCTGTGGGTTTAACAGACCACCTAATCTGCCTGTTTAGAGGAGCAGGGGGAGAGTGGAGACCCAGAGGGGCGAGTGTCAGGACGGCTCAACGTCTGCCTAAGCACTTTGGCTTCTGTCGTGTGGGTGTTGGGGTTTTTTTCTTCTTCTTCTTCTTTTTAGCAGAAATGACATCAAGTCCCAGTTTAGCCTGATGGGTCAGTGGACACTGGACTCTCCTGCAGGTGGAGGTTTCCTCCTGATCTCATTTAGACATTCAGCCACAGTCGCTCCACTCCGATCAATACTTGTAAATATACAACAGGAGTCTCCAAAAGAGGAGAAAAGTGAGTCACATCTTGGCAGCTGCAGATGTTTCATTGTCAACAAATAGAGGATTAAGCTGAGGAGGGAGGGAATACTTTAGCACTGACACCAAAGGGGACTTCATGCTAAAACACCAGTGGAAAATAAGGACTCTCCATTACCTGGAGGTTAGAGAAATATCACTGTAAATCATTCGTCCCTGCAGGGACGCAGCAGAAGAAACCAGAGGAAGAAAAAAACAAAACAGAATAAGGTCACAACAATAATTTCTGACTAAGACACAGAAAGGTCCCATCAGACTGTATAGATGTTAGGGCGGCTGAAGTCTGTGGAGGTACCATCGTTTAGATCTTTAAATGACACCAAGGGAAGATGAATGGACTGTCCTGGTGATGGACTCCTCAGTCCTATCTGAACACGGTGAAGTGGGTTTTACTGATCCAAGCGTCCTTACAGCTTCAGGGATAAGATCCTACAACTGCTTTATCTAGAGGGCGGAGGGGGTGGGGGTGGGTGGGGGAGGCTCCTCATCATGTTAGATAAGCACGTTATGTTGGGAAATATATAAAGAGTCTGGTTGTACATCACTGTCAGAGAGAAGGAGAACATGTCCACGGCCTCTTCCAGGAACAATCCATTCAAAGTCAATAACGGGTGGATGTTAAGGTAGAAGATCCAACGTCTGTCAAAGTCACTGTACTGTACACACCTTATATAGCTGCCTTACCACCATCCCTCCACTGGAGGGCACTTTAAAAGTCTGACTTTTCTTAAAACTGCCATAAGTGAAAAGAACTAAACCTTGTCCTGTCTGAGAGATGAACTCTGGCTGAGACAGTTTTCTTTCCTTGGTTTGTCCAGGAAGTTTGGAGCTGATGCTGAGGATCAATTATTATTTAATCCACATGTGTTGAAGTGTTTTTACATCTTCAGCTGAACATTTGATAGAAACACAGATTAGTTTGGAATTTACTGGAGTGACAGCAGAAACTTTGGCTCTTTTCTCTCCAAACCCATCGGAACAAATTCACATAGAGACTCACGACTTTGATTGGCTGATGGCGTCACTGGAGCTAAAGTGGCTTGAAGAAGAAGAAGGCGGCGAGGGAGGGACGTAGGGAGGGAGGCAGGGAGGGTGGCCTTAGATTTGCCTGAAAAAATGAGGTGAAAGCAAAGACTGCAGAGGAAATAAAGTTCTAGGATGATCCTAGTGTTTCAGAAACATTTAACCCTTAAATTCAACCACATTTTTTTCTACCTACAGTAGTTATTCAACAATCTCCTGTTCTGACATAAAAACCAAGTTGACAATTTAATGGAATAAATAATTTCAGCCTTTTCTACTAAACCTAGTTCAGTTCTATTGAGCAGATTGTGAATATGTTACAAATGAGTCAAAAAAAAAAAACATCTGTCATGTATTATTTTTTAAGAGAACCAAAGTAACACCAAGGATTTACAAAGAGGGCAAAAAAGCATTTATTCTGCAGCTCTCCCACTGCACACGGTCAAGCAAACTCACAGTAACAGGAAGTAAAGAGAAAAAGAAGGGCGGGATATAAAGACTGGTTCAGGCAGTGGTAGAAACATCACTGCAATAACAGGGATCATGAAACGGCTTCAGTCACTCAGAGACAGGAAAGTAGCAAAGTTTCCAGGTCGATGCCGCACTCGTACTGAAAATAGATGTTGAACTTTTATAAACATTGTTGATTTTTCTATTGGCACAGAAACGTTAGCTCCAGCTCCACCACACTGAGTGAGAGCAGTCCACACCTTCTTCAAGGTTTGGCCATGTAGTGCATTTCCTTTTCTTTTTTTTTCAGATTGGTAAGCAGCGACGGTAAAAGGAGGCGAGGGCTTCTGTGATTGTCCACACTTGTCTGACTGACTGACTGACTGCACAGAAACTCATGTGACTACAGGTTGAACAACAACAACAACAACAACAACAACATGGAAATGATGAGACTCTGTGGATGGAGGATGGAGAAGCTCACCTGAGCTCTCCTGAGCTGCTGCTGCTGCCTCTGCATTAGTTTACAATAGTCCACGTTTTGGCAACATGTCTGCAGGAAACCTTCAAGGCCCGTCTGTGGTTGTCAATAACACAAAATAAAAGTCCAAGGACAGAGGTTCAAACATGTGACGTCCCAAGTGAACTCACAGCATCTCCAAAGTGATAAAGTGTCCAAAAAGACTACATACAGTAGAAGCAGGTGAAGAAATAGTCTGTTAAGTTTACAGCAACTACAGAGAGGAAAACCCTGGACCAGAGTCTACGGCAGTGGCTGTGGCTGTGGCTGTGGCTGTGGCTGTGGTGGAGACTTGAGCAGCAGAGTTAGTGTCTGTGGCAGTTGGTGGTTCTGTTCTGGTTCTTTCACCAACACTGCAATTCAAGTCACAGCAGTGGTGATCAGCATTTAAAAACACAACTGGTTAAAAAGGTCTAAGATACTAAACTATGACCAGCTATTAAGATTTAAAAAAGAAGAAGAAGAAAAAAAAAGGATTTAATTTTGTTTGAATGAAGTTCACTGGCCCTGACCCCACAGTTCAGAGTAAACAGCACCTCTCCCTCAAACTCTTCTTGTTCTTCTTGTTCTTTCCTTTCCCATTTTTGTCTTTATTTTCTGACATTTTCTTGCCTCGTACTTCACGCATCAAGTCAAAGAACACCTGGAACAGAGAGAGAAAACCTTTGGGTGAGAGACGGTAGGAACAGAGAGGACGTGTCCTCACGTCCTTCTGTAAGACTGCTGTTGAACATCATCATTTAACTGAATCTAAATCTAAATCTATCTTTCTATGTGTATGTAATAAACATCGTTTCTTTGGACCAACCTTGTCAACATTTGCTCTGGTTTTGGCTGAAGTCTCCACGTACTGAACCCCCCATTCCTCAGCCTTCCCTCGGGCCTCGTCCACAGATACCTGTCGCCGTTCCTCCAGGTCCGACTTGTTCCCGACCAGCAGGAGAGGAATCTTGTCTTCCTCCGCCTTCACTCGCAAAATCTGCTCCCTGTCGCCACAGTCGGACAAATAAAAGAGGTGGAGCCACTGCGTTAGGGTTTGAGAAGCAACAAAGGCAAAGTTCAACTCTTCTCATGATCCATGACTGGAGATCATTAGTGTTGGGCTGCATTGGATTCTACCAATTCTCACAGTAGCAGCACTTGGATGAGGATGAGACAGACAGACAGACAAGCAGACAGACAAGCAGACAGGCAGATGATTTGTGAGAACTTCCCACTGCGTCTCCGTCATTGATTTTTAAACAGTAATGTTCCTTCAAGTATGGTTTTTAGGGAAACAACTGTCTAGCCTTCAAGTTCAAGTTCTGCTCTGGATCAGCAGCTCTAACTCCTCCATCTTCTCACCTGGACTTGCATCACAGAGACTGGTCTTGGTACAGAGACCGAGGTCAAAGTTCTTTGTGGTCCCACCCTGTCCCTGTCAACACAGGATTGTTCCAGTACCTGAACTCCACGGTGGCAGAGAAAGACTCCTGCTCTGTGATGGAGAAGACAAGTAAGAATCCCTCGCCGCTGCGGAAATAATTGTCCCTGATGGCGGCGTAGTCCTCCTGGCCAGCTGTGTCCAGAATGTCTATCTGGACCTCCTCCCCGTCCAGAACCACCTTCTTTCTGTAGCTGTCTGCCTTGGTGGGTTCGTAGTCCTCCACAAACTACAGGGAGAAGAAGAGATTTATCTTCTCAGATGGATGATGACATAACCAGATCATTCATGAGACAAACATGACACTGACTGGAAAACACATGAATCTCCTGGGTCATGAACAGTTAGGACAGTGTTTGTCCTGAATCAGGACATTTTGTCCTCACAGTTTTCTCTCAAAGTTGCTGTAAAAAGCATCGCGTCATCTTTTAGATTAACGGTGGTGGTAACCATACATTGGAGATACTGATCCCAAACCTCAGTTGACAGAGAAGTGTCCACTCACCTCATCGTACATGAACTGCAGGGTCAGCGCCGACTTCCCCACACCACCGCTGCCCACCATGATCACCTTGTGCAGAGCCAAGGAGCTTTGGTTTTTACCTTTACCCGTTGCCATTTGGACTCTTCTTCGTTCTTCTCTCTCTCTCTCTCACACACACACACACACACACACACTCACACACACGTGCACGGACACAAACTTTTCTGCCCTCGTCGACACGACCTGCAATGACAAAGGTGGAGACACAGCAGTGAGAAGCGCAGGATCTGCCTCACACATAAATCAGGGGAGTGCAGGGGACAAGTACAGCCACAGATGGCAGTTGTTACTTAACAGCTTTGACTGTGACTCTTGGTTCCAGAGCCAGAGCTTCCATAGGCTTCACTCCAACAAATCTTCCATTCTAACCCCCACCCTTCCCATTAATGTGCCAAATTGCCTGCCCATGAATCCTGGGTCTTTATAAAGTTGGCCATCAAAAGGTCATTGCAGCTGATCAGCAGTAATGAAGCCATCATTCTCTACTGTGGAGCTGCATTACAGTAGAGAGGGAAACTCTGGGCGGTCATCTACTGCATCTGTTGGCCCTCTTCTGACCTCACAACATCTCCAGAGCAGAGAAACCAGGCCTGTCACAGCCTGTGTACGGACAAACCAACCATCGGCCATTTTCACGGTACGCATGAAAAGAAAGAGACTCAGGGAAACGCCATCACAGCTGTGACCACAGAGGACAACAGAGGACTGAGTCAGGGGTCCATGAAATTCTGGTCATTTTCTCAGAGGGATAATAACCTGCAGAGATATTGGAGCTATCAAAGCCTCATCAGCCGACACTACCATGAAGATGATTGAACAGAGCATCTCCAACTCCACTGCATTAACCTGAACATTAACCCGCTCGTTGAGAGCTGCTTTAACGACGGTTCAGTCCAACGGGGACAGAATGGAGCATTCTGTGGTCAACGGTTGGAAGTCAGGGACACAAGATGTCCTTCTTCTTCTTGGTGCCGTCCTTAGAAGATGGACTGGACAACTTCCTTCTACAAACACTACAAAGGCAGTTTTTTCACAGGAAAGTTGAGAAGAATCGACTACAGTTCAGTTCACAGAGCAAACAGTGACAGGATGAGACCATGGACTGAACCTGGAGTTACAGTTGTGCCACCTTCCTGGTTCCAATCAAACTTTGCACTGATTGAACTGCATCTCTTCTGGACTGGTCTAGGATTAGACAAGAAGGTTAGATACTTTTTGATGGAAATTATAAGGTGAGCAGCCAGACAACCATGATGTATTTGGGCCTTTTTACACTTCTGCAATACTTCCACTTGACTTTCTCTGAGCAGGAAGTGATGTTCACTCTCTTCCTGTCATTGTTCTCACTAACCAGACAAATGTAGTGGCTGAAGGGAAGGATGTGACCCTTCACATAGAGTCAAACGCACAGTTCTTCTCACACTCAGGACCATATATACTGTACATATACAGTGTCTTCATTTGACTGGTGCTCTGTGGCTACAGCCCTGTTGTTGACTTCAGAACTGCCTTATGAGTGAAACTATCAAATGAATCAGTTCAGTTGGGACACTGAACAGAAACAATGCCTGGTCTCAGAGGTTTCTTTCCACAGGAAGTTTGGGGGAGGTGGGGGTGTTCTCCTCCAACCGACATCCATGATTTTCCCAGAACAGTAATGTTTAGAACTGCCTTGACCACCATAACATTAATTCACAAGGTTGTTGTCCACAGTGACTGTGCATCATTTCTCTGGTCCTTATATGAAGATAATGATGTGATGGACAAGTCCAGACTAAAGTCATGACAAATGTCATCTAACCAGGTTAGATTCAAATATCCATGTCCATAAAGAAGACAGTCTTTACTCCAGAATCAGCCCAGTTCTGGCTGCACAGGTCCAGCACCAGGTACACAGTCAGAATTCAGATGTTGACCAGGGATAGCTGTTGATCTGCTTAGTGATAATTACTGCTCCCTGTGGCCAAACAATATATTCCAGACGAGTGGCCAGAGTCAGCAGAAAGGACCGGGTAAAAATGCATCATCAATGTTACAGCTTTAATGGACTTTAACATATATACGTATATATGTAGGGGAGAGAAAGCTGCACTCAACATTTGGGGTTGTTCAATAAATACAGAGAAAAGCTCTCCAAAGGATCAGTGGTCTATCACAAAGCCTCCAAAAAAAAGGGAGAAGAAAAAGCATCCCAGGGTGAATACTAAAAACTCCACACAGAGGAGCCTTTGACTCAGACAGCAGCTTGGTTCTCACCATGTTAGATCCTGGGTTTTAATGGACGTTTGATTTATTTACACTCGTTCATCAGGTTCTAGATACACGCCATCTCTGTCACTCATGAGAGAACCAGAGTTCTGGGGGTGGGGGGGTCTACCCACTTATTTACCTTTGTCCTGCCAATGGTGAGACACAAGCTTGGTTCAGACTCCACCTACACTGTGCCCGTGGTGATTTAACATTGGAGGAACTGTAAACTATGATATCAAACCTCCACCCACACAGAGGAGATGCATTTACGAGGCCTGCGATGAGAATAAAATACCCTCGCTGCTCAGGAATCTAAATAAATCAAAAAGCGTTCAGTACAATCTCAGAACTCTTCTGCCTCATTTCCCCTCCATCTGGTGCAAAACAGAGGAACATCAGCTCATTTCAATCAGCTCCCATCCATACTGTACCAACGGTTGAGATGTGGTTCCATTTCATTCTGTTTATTTTGTTTATGATCCTTTTTATGTTTGATTCTGTCAGAACAGCCTGAAGTTTTGGTCACATCTGATGCACGAGACTCCAACTGTAACATATTTTAACAACGTTATCTCCACCACCTCCACCTTAAGGCAGAAAAGTTTTAAAATATAACAATAAATGAATATCACATGTTCCTATCACAATAACTATCACCTGACCATGTCCACTGTCAAATGTCTTTATTACTGCTGCTAAAGCTCTGTCATACAGAAAGATTCCTAGAACCATATCCAGAGGATGAGACTGATGTAGTAGGTGGTGAGATGTTTGTTGCTGCCGTTACTACAGCAGTGACTACACAGGCAGAAAATGGAGAAAAGCAGAGTTAATTGGAATATTTCAGCAGTGAAAACTCACCTACTCTCATCTACTCTACATTACACATGGGGACGGCAATTACTTTGAATTAAAAGTCATACTTTTATTTAGTTACTCACTGATATTCAGGCAATGTAGCAAACATAAACCTGACTTGGTCCCTGCTGACAGCTAACAGAGAATTAGTGGCTGCCTGGCATGCACTTATCTACACTGCTATCTGCTGCACATTACATTCACTTTAAATGCCTCACGCAGGTCTTTTTACTTGGCCTCCACTTCCACTGCCAACATAATTAGCAGATGGTTTTGTGACTTTGCAGACTAAGAACCCAGGGTCACATGGGAACCTCATCAGGAAATGGAAGAAAAAAAAACGATAATAAAAAAGCGCATGAAGGTTTAAGAAACGACTCAGCTGAGGAGAAAATCAAATTTAATTTTTAAATTTTTAATTTGATGGATTATTTTTGACAAAACGGACGAGAAATACTGTTCATCAACAACCATATTCTTCCAACTGAACGTTTACACCTACAGGTTGTCTAATAAGTAGATGTGACCCACAGTTGGTGAATAACTAGTGAATCATAAGCAGCTCAAATGAAACACACAGAAAAATAATATCTTTGTGTATTTTGCAGTGATCACAAGATTTCAAACACATTGTGATTAAATACTGTCTACACTGAATGTTGGAAGTTCAGGTGGATCTCATTCACACCACAGTACTGTGAACAGCTCTGGTCAAATCACTGACCAACTAAACGACAGCAATCAAGAGAAAATTAGAGTCAATTCCCTGTAACATTCACACAATGGTTTAGGCCAGAGAAACAGCTGTTTTACATGAAAATCTAAGAGGGGAGGAATGCATTTTTGGAAAATGACGTTATAGAAAACATGTCACTAACACTTGAAAACAAACCATACCACTTAGAATCTTTTTAGTGGCCACTAACAAACAGGGAAAGGCCTTTATAAGAATAAAACTCTCATGCATGTTCATAGTCATAAGGTTGACCTTATTATAAGGACACGGTAACTTTTCCAAACTCTGGAATTTCACAGAATTTGTTTCTACTCAGGTTTCAATCACTGTGCAATAACTCTCTGTCACAATGGAGAAATTCTTCAAATTAATCATCAATTCATTTTGAAATCTAACATGGAAACATTAATTAAAGATAACACATTTGCACAATTACAGATTTAAAGGGAGAAGTCAGATTTTTTCGATATGTCAGTAAAGAAGCTCACATGCGACACGTAAACCTGCTGAGACCGCCTGTGGTAAAGAAGCAGGTTCCACGGTGCACCTGACTGTGACATAACAACGTCAAATATCTGTCTTTGGTCTCATTGTTTGTCAGGTCTCAACAAGCGTCTGTCCTGCGGTTTACCCTTCACTGTCCATGTCACAATCCAAATACACTGAGCTGAGGTTCATGGACATGACTCAGCTGCTTCACTACAATGTGAAATCAAAGCACTGCAAAAGAAGGACAGCCAAAGCTGGCTGTGTATAAATGTTAACTTCACTAACCTGGTTTTGGTTTCCTCTGTGAGCAAAGACAGAAGACACCTGGCCTGAAGAGCATAATGAACCCCATGTCCCAGTTGAAAAGATCCAAGAGCTCCTCAGGAGTCAATATAGAATCCTATCTCACATCTCGACTATATACATAACAGTGGAAGACAATGGAAACATTTGTAGTAAATATGACCTGTGGTTGATTTGATCCTTTTTAACCCCTGCAGAACTGTAGCATTACAACAGTGGATGTTTATTATTGTCACTGTATTCATCAGAATTTACCTGACGTTTGGGAAAATCTTAATATGTAAACAAACAAAGTCTCAGTCCTGTGTGTGTGTGTGTGTGTGTAATTTGTACAAAGACAAGACACTTGGATGCACAAATCTGTTTCAAACTGGAGCCTTTTCTATCCAAGTTGTACTGTTTTATCTTGTAAATAATTCATTGATGTATTTTGTAGTTCTATGGTCCATTTGTGCATCATACTGTGTTCTTAGGTGACAGCAAGGTGTCTGTGGAGTAAAATGTATCAGAATTATCCACCTGATCCACTAGAATACCACGCTGTCCCAGCCTGGGTCAGATTGGGTTAGTGTGGCCAGTGTCCGACTCCTTCAGTGTCATGGAGAGTGACTAACCCTGGAGCTGACGTCCCAGTTTCTCATTTAAAAGTGTGGATGAAGTCAACCCTGGGTTTTTGCTGACAGGACAATTACACCACCGAGGGCTGACGTGAGCACGAGATCCTGCTGGGTGTGTCAGCTCAGAGGACGTCAACAGACACAACCGAGTGGACGAACCAACGGGACGGCGGCGGCGGCGGCTCCTGGAGACGACCCAACCGGACCGGACACCACCCTGAACATGACATTAGCTCGAACCCACTGAAGGAAGGAGCCTGTTTAAGTGGCCGAAGGCGACGTCGGCGGCTGCTGGTCAACTGACGGTATCACGGACCACACTTCCCTCCACAGAGGTGTTGGACTCACTGCTGAGGCCATTGTTGGTGAAAGAGGAAGTAAACATCTGAACACATCTATCTTAGTAATGATGGAGTAACAACGAATAAGGTCCAGAAAGGCTAACTCAACAGCCTGGTGTCGCCGCTATCGAACCACCCACCACCCAGACCCGGTCCCGCAGTTTTGGACCTCGGGTCGATTGATAAGAATGAGTGGGAACAAAACGAAGCAGTTTCCACCGTTAGAGTTGAGGATGTGTCGGTGTCGCCGCTCTCTGCCCCGGTCAACAGTCAACAGTTCTCCGTCTAAACCTCCACCTCCTCCGCCTCTGACGGTGAACTAAAGTACGGACTTTGTGGAAGACTCACCGGTGTGAAGTTCCGCGGCTCTGTCTCTGTCGACGAATGTATGAACTCTGGAAGAATCACAAACACAAACCTCTCCTTAAACAAAAGCCCCACCTTCCGGAAGTAGGAAATTCAAGATGACAGGAAGTGACGACATCGTCTCCAATGACTGTATATAAAGCGGCCTGTCAACAATACAGTCAACTGATCTAGCGTTTCCTTCAGGACAGCGATAGAATGGACGACAATGTTGTCAATCTGACGGTCAACTGACGGTCTGTAAAGCTGTAAAGCCCTACAGACCGACCGACTGTTCACTCAGTTCTTTCAGCTCCATCTTGTTGGTCACTTTGGACAAAACCTCTGCTGAATGGATGAATGTAAATAACTGAATAAATCAATTATGTTTTCAGGGAATTGGAGCCGGAGGATTGTATTTGTTTTTATCACCAGCTGTGATCGTCGATTCAGGTCACAACAACAACAACAACAACAACAACAACAACAGGGTCTGTAGACATGGCCGTTTCATGTAGTCCGAATGATGAGGGACTGAAGCTGAGCTCAGTTTGTCCTACAGTGGAATAAACTGAGACAAATCGGCTGCTGTACAAGAATTTCACTGCTCATCAAGTTGAAACAGCTGATGAAGCTGCGTGAGCACGTGAGCTTCACGGGAAAACATTTTAAACTGGAGTCAAAAAATAGATTCTGGGATCAATAACAGGGAATGTTGTCGTTCTGCTTTCCATACCTCTAGATGGCGCCAGACCAACTCCCGATGCCTTGCTGATCAGGTTTCCACAGCAGTTACTGTATTACACTATTCCACGCTGTCTGAGCGAAGTCGAAGAATTTACGAGAGTCATTTTCTGCCTAAACTCGGTTCGTTAAACGGATTTTATTCCCTCACTCATATGAAATGATTTGCTGTTACAGCCGAGCATTAAAAGGGAAGGGCAACATGTGAATTTAACAGCTCTAATAAACCTATTCCACCACGTATGTGTGCCTGAAGGTTCGTTTAGTTTTTAAATCACAGCTTCATTTTACACGACGGTAAGTTTTACCATAAACTCCCATGTCCACATTAAGCTGCAGCCCATTTATTTAAAGGATTCTTGAATGATTTCCAGTCAATGGTGATGGAGGGCGACGTGTGAAGCAGGACCACGTTTTATTGGAACGTTTCAAATCCACTTATTTTAAAGACATCAAAAAACAGAACTTCAACAAATTGACGTGGACTCTCTTAAAAATGACCTGGTCATGACAGTTTCTCAACTTCTGGGTTGTGAAACTTTAACAGGTCCAGATGACGGTGAATGACTGCCCCTCGCTCCATGGTTCTGTCATGTTACTGGAGGAGAACAGAGGTTTGGTTTCCACGACTACACGACAGTCATTATGGTCAAAGGGCAGGCCCTAGTGTCCTTTGGACAATATGTCCCTGTAAAGGACTTCTGTGACATTTCCCTCTGGTCCAAAATACAGTATTGTCAGCAGACATCAACTACTCCAGAGTGTCACCATCCTTTGGATGCAAATATATCATCTATATCATCGTGGTTCTCGCCCTGAGTCTTCTCCTGTTTCGTCTTGGCAGTGGAACATCTTCTAACATCTTCTATCCTGGAAATGTTCAACTTCCTGTTTTGTCTCTTTGCTCGTTTCTCTCTCAGAGCAGTCCTGATCGCCATCCGTCTACATCGGTCTCTGAGTGACTTTAATCGCTTTCTCAGACGAGGGTTTTTCTTCAACACAGACGAAGGTCGGCCTGTCCTGTAGGCTGGAGGTGATAAAACCAAAGAAACTTCCTGTTTGAAGATCTGCAACTTCTTCTGGACTCTGGAGATCACAAACACAGACCAATGCAGTTCTTAAAACCCTGACTTCATTTCATCAACTCGTCCTTGTCCTTTTAGTGTGTGTCTCACTGGTGTCCTGTGGTCTCCAGGATGGACATCTTCTTACACTTCAAACGCAGGAAAGATAAAAGAAGTTTCTCCTTCTTCATCCCCTGGGATCTGCACCATGTGATCATGTCCTCCAGATGAGACTGCAGCTCTGAAAAGGAAGTAGCCTCGTTCACCTGACTGTTGACTCTCTCTCTCCTCTCTGCCTTGTACGTTTTCTGTGAGAGAAAATTCCCCTTGTTTTTAAAGCAAATATTGGACGACCAGACGACAGCCATAGATGGCACATTTTATAAAGACCAAGGGAATAGTGACGGAACACAAATACCTCAGGATTTTTCTTGAAAATCTCAAGAAAAGGTTTCAGGTCCGTGTTATGAACAGAACCTGAGGAAAAGATGAGAAGTTAGGTTTGATTTATGACAAAAACAGTACACTTGTCCAACACATAAAAAATGACCCAGTGTTTAATTATTACAATCATATCAACTAAACCAGCCACTAGGGGGCACAAGCCAGTGTTTTTAAGTGACGGTCCCAAGGCCGGATAAATGGTAGGGGTTCCGTCAGGATGGGTTGACCAAATCAATGATGCGAGACAATAAAACGATCAGAGCTGAGAACCTACTGTTGGTCCAAGACAAAGAAGAAGGAGGAGGAGGGAGATTGATTAAAGCAAAAAGATGAAGGTTAGAAGTGTTGGTCTGAAGGTGGGTACATTGACAGGGAAAGGTAGAGGGTTAGCTGACATGATGGAGAAGAAGAAGAGGAGGAGGAGGAGGAGGAGGAGACCAGGTGGTAGGACAGCAGGACTAGAAACATTGAAGGAGGTTTGAAGTTATTTGACCATGGACATGGAGGAAGACTATGATAGGAATGTGGTGGAGGTGAGTTTGACACCACTTCAGTCGAGGAACTGACATCATCCACACCTCATTTATTGAAAATAAATAAATATTGAAAGAGGGACAGAATCCAAAGAAAAAAAAAAGAATTCAGGTCAAATTAGAGACAGAGTCTTCCCTCACCTCTTTGAACTACAACTCCCAGGTCTTCTTTAACTTTGCGGGTTATTAACTGTTTCCTGGCCTTTGCAGCTTTCTTCTGTTGCTGCATTTCTGTGTGAGTCTGAGCAAAAGAAACAGTCTTCGGATTCTTTTGGAGCAACGATTCAAAGGATGGACCCAGGAACTCTGGGAAGTCTGCCGGCAGTGAAAAGTCAGTCAGATATGGCATGGAGCGACAGTGGGACACTTCACTGAGGAAGACCAAGAGCTGCTGGTAGAGACCGGACAGGCTGAGGAGGATGCCACGGAAAATCACCCTGAAGACGAGAAGGTTTGGATTTATATTGGATGAGTGGAAATGTGCAGTTGACCAAACACGGCGTCACTGACCACAGGCGACCTAACAGGCTGGTTATCACCAAATTCAAGATGATGAACTCCTCCAATCTCAACTGTTGTCTGGAGCGTCTGTAACAGGTCAGTTAAGGTCAAGATGATGACGATGAAGATGATGATTGAGACATCAGTGATCAGACATTAGAACAGTCTAATCCGTTCCACTCCTGGGTGGATCCATACCAGCAGAACAATCTTACAGTAGCTGAGTCCTAACTTGGAGAACTCTTGTTCCAGGGAGCTTCTGTCCAGAGACTCCACTGTCTATTTCTATGGAGGTTTCTGAGCAGGGAAAGATACATGAAGGCTCTGGTGCAGCGATCCAGGGAACAGTCCATGAGCTGAGCTGCTCCCAGGACTTTGAGACACAGCCATTCCAGCATTGGTTGACTGGGAACGTCACACTGGCCAGTCTTCAGGCTCACTTCTCTGAAAGTGCAGAAGTGAGTAATTCTTTGAAACCATTGAAACCACCAAGTCAAAATTAATGTCCAACGTATGAAAGGCCCCCAGTTCGAATCCCCCTCCACCTTAGCTGACTCTCTTCTATCTCAGATCACTCCTCACTATCTTCTCCAGATGTTCCATCCCGACTCCACTCTATTTTTCTCTGCTCTGAACAGTTGACCCTCAACATCTAAACTCCTCCACCTTCTCCGCTCCTTGTCACCTCCCCATTCCACTGTCCTCCCTTTCATTCTCACTCATGGACTCTGTCTGTTCTACCACTGACCTTCATTCCTCTTCTCTCTGGTCCAAACCTCCACCTCTCTAGGTTCTCTGCTGTTGCCTACTCTCACTGAAGATCACATTGACATCATGGTCCATGGAGATCTTGTTTGACCTCATCCGTGACCGTTGACCATGATCGTTTAACGTCCACTAAACAGCAGTCTGCCCCCTGGCGGTACCTTTGGGTCCCGTTAGGACACAGAGCAGTCAGGTCTTCCAGAGCTTCCTCCAGCTTCATGGTCCTCAGCCTGTTGACACATTGTTCCACCTGAAAGGATCACAGTGTGACTTGACGAAGAGCTGTGAGCAGATCAGCTCCCGGTCTGAAGTCACTCACCTGCTTCAGAGCCTTGAAGGTCTTGTTGGCTCTGAAGGCGTTGTTGAGGATGAAGAGCAGCTCGTACAGAACCCGGACCTCGGTCTGGAGGAACTCGCTACGGATCAACTTCAGGACGGTGTCGTTCTTCACTAGAAGAGCTCGGATGGTTCCAACTGGGAGACAGATCCACAGCTCATTTACTGGGATTTAACGACATTCGTTCAAGTCAACATTTTACACCCACTTGTTGTTGGACTGGACTTTATCCGAACACTGGAAACTGCACCGGGGAAAGGGACGTTGACGCGGTTCCACCGCTGCCCAGCCATGCTTTTCAACCAGGAAGGAAGGTGGGGAAAGTAACCAGCCAATCAAATGTCACTACGGTGATACGTCACAACTCCACTTAAAGGCGCAGTAACTTCGATTACGGCGCATTCAATGAAAAGAGAAAAATCGTCCGAAACGAACCCAGACGGCGTTTCATTAAGATAAGTTTAATATTGTTGGAAATAACACTGTGTTACACGACAACACGTTTATCAGACGCTTTTATCCACTGCGACTTAGAATTCCATGAAAAACCAAGACCAAAAGTTGGTCCCAGTAAAATGAATGTAAAGTAACTCAAAACCCTGTGAAATGACGACATGTTCATTACGCTGTTAAATAGAGAGTAACACGTCAGGACAGGGATCGACTCCACCCTGATAAATATCGCCATTTAACATTATATCTTAAAACCAACACTGTATCAGGCAAAAGACCTCAACAAAGAATAATGAACTTACAGAACAAGCATGTTTTCTGACGCTGCCTCCCACTTTCCACTAGATGGCGCCATGATATCTATTTTTCATCCACCTTTCGTGATACTGGGGGAGTTGTTGCACTGACCACAGACCATTTCCGGACAAATAAAACGAACTACTGTTGAAACACTATTGGTTTTTACATCGTTGAGCATCAATAAGTGGCGTCTCTATTATAAAAAAAGAAAAACATGTTTGTTTAAAATTGTCTTTATTTTACTATCTTTCTTAGCCAAGTTATAACTTGTAGGTTGAGTTCATCCAGCACTGAATCCTCTGTTCGTCCTTTGACTGTCAGTCCATGGCTGCCGCCTTCAAGCCAGAAAACCTCAGCTTCAGCCTCCATTTTCTCCACCACCTGATCCATCAGCGTCTGGACAGAGGAATAAAGAAGACACTCTGCTGCAGTGTAACTCCAACCATAAGCATAAAGCACAAAATCAGAAGATGAGGTGTTTTTTTTATTATTAATTTATGTTTTATTAACTTGTTGTTTGTTACTGTAACTCCTCAAATTGTAAGTATCTGACAAATGCAATGTTTCAAAAAGAACATTTTTAACTCCACTCTCCACCATCTCTTACTCTTTCACACATGTTGTCCTCAGTGCCTGACACAAACAGCACAGGTGTCTGTTTAGGCAGCGCCAACAGATCTTCACTGCGCTGGTGATGACTTTGAGTCTGTGCTGGAGGATGGAGAGGAAAAGACAGACAGACGAGTCCCTGGATCCCATCCTCCGCCTCAACACTCAGCTGCCTTGCCAGAGCTGCAGCAGCACGACTCCCCATCGACCGGCCTGTGGTGGACACGTTCACTGACTGCACTTTCACAGGGAAACACTAAGCTGTCCACAGGTTAATGCTACGACTTGACTTCATGTCATTACCTCCAATGAATATGTGGTTGATATGAAACTTCTGCATGGACTTCAAGAACTCCTGTGAAGAGAACAGGCATTTAGAACAGAGACATACTGTACAGTGGTGGAAAAACGTTTTCAGACACCCCAGCTCAGCTCTAGTGCCCCCTGGTGGCAGAACTACTGAATAATAAGTTGATGATGTGACGGTTTATTCATTTCTTGCATCTGTTTAGCTGCTAATCCACAGGTGTTAAAGTCAGGCCCCGGGGCATAATGTGGTCCACAGTGTAATTATTTTGGGCCTGAAAGATAGAGTTGGTCTCCAGTATACAATGGAGCCTGTGCAGAGGTTTGTGTCTATATGAAATAATTCTACATCACAGATGATCAACTGACGTCATGAATATTCAGTGTCTGAGGTTGACACCGCTGTGTCCGTCCTGTCTCCACTGAGTCTCACCCACACGGCCCGGTACACCTTCACTCTGTAACCCAGGTTCAGACTTCTGCAGGTGAACCGCAGGCTGATTGAACCCCCGGAAGCCACTGCACGAGCCAGAGAAACCAGCTGTCTGGAGTTCATGTCTCCGCCGGCACCGTGGGTCAGGATGAAGGCCGTGTCAGGCTGAGTCTGGGGGGCAGAAGGGACACACAGAGCCGCGTCCACAGTTCTGGTCCCGAACGGCACCTCCACCCGCTCCTGGGGAGGAAAGAACAACAGCAGCAGCAGCAGCAGC
Organism: Paraplagusia blochii; assembly: GCA_016785265.1. NCBI lineage: Eukaryota > Metazoa > Chordata > Actinopteri > Pleuronectiformes > Cynoglossidae > Paraplagusia > Paraplagusia blochii. The sequence goes on from JAFBJS010005543.1 coordinate 767,113, forward strand.
AGACTCTAGGTGTGGTTGATGTCACAGACAGACAGACAGACAGGCAGCTACATCAGTGTGACAGTACGGGAGTTACCTCTACGAACCGATCCATCCGTTCACCGATCCCTGTTCCTGGACCCTGATGCCATCGATCCTTTTCTTTTAAAACTAATGTTTTTCACCTTGTTCACGTTTTTACTCTCTGCTTTTTGAGTCGGGCGCCATTTCATGTAAAAAAAAACACAGGAAATTACGTAATAATTGTCACCACGAGTGATCGATCAAACGACCAATGAGCTCACGGAGTCAGTGTCCCTCAGCCAATCAAAGACAGAGAGGCGGGTCTTGTTGATTCCTAAGGAAGATGGATGTAGATCAGACAGAACTCAAGTGCAGGGACAGGAAGGAGTTGACAGACCGTGTATCCAGTCTTCACGGTCTGTCAACAGGAACATAGAGTGAGTATCACCGCGTTACTAACAATTAAAATAAACTTCAACACAGGGAAACAGAAAATATAGGACGTAGACACATACGACATCCCATATACTTTTTTATCTTTGGCTAAAAATCAAGAATCATTTTCATCCCCAGTTTGCTCAGTATTAACAATATAATTATATGGAGGTTTATTATTTTTTTGTTTTTTTTTATATTGGGTGAGTGCAGTCAATCAGGAGTTGGCCTTTTCGTAGCTGTCACTAGGGGCAGTGTTGTACCAGTTCAAACTATTAAAACACGTTCAACATATTACAGGACATTTGAATTTTATTAAAAAACTGAACAGATTATTGTGTATTGCACAAACAACAATAGAGAATCAATCAGTAGAAAATTATTATTTAATAATGAATGATGATGAATAGAAAAAACAAACAAACTTAGAGTTCATCCTTCACCTGAAAAACAAAAAGACTGACGTCAGCATGACAGACATCAAGGACCGGTGTCTGCTTCTGGTTTCCAAATATTAAGCTGGTAGTTCTTCAGGTTCTTACCCTTTTCCTCAGGCAGGTACAGGGGAACATCTCATCGACCGGCTGCTCCACCAGCTCCATATCTTCACGCACTGCAGGTTTAGTGATCTGGAGTTTGGCATACTCCTGACAAGAACAAGAGATAAGCACCCAAAAAAATGTTTCCCAGGACTATTTCATGTTGATTCACAGTCCTGTGGTAAATTATCATGAGACATTGAGTCAAAATGTTCTGAGACAAACAGAAACCCGTTATTGTTGAGGAAAACACATCTGCAATTCATTTTTGTTCTTTTAGTAGAAGGAGAAGAGACTTCTCGTCTCGTCGACTGAGATAAATGACAGGCAATTCTTTACCTTTCCTTGTGGCTTCTGTGTAAAAGGCAGATAATGATGTATAATGTATAATATATGTATAATGATATTATGTTGCTGAACCAAAACTCTCAACCCTTGACCTGGATGACTGATGATAATATGAATTTAACATAACCTGGGCCAGATTGTTTGACCATGTCTGTTCGCCATCATCTGTCTCAGAACTTTTTGACCAACCATCAGGCGAATTACTCTGCAACAGCTGGGTTGATACCTGAAAAAGTTTGTGGTAGTAACAAAATATGGCGTCCCCTGTGAGACGACTGCGTGTGAACTGCTGACCCGCCTGTGCGATCTTCTTGGCCTGAAAAGCAGACAGAGCCAAAGTTGCCACAGTCAAACTTGCTGAAGTCGTTCTCAACCTCCGTCAAATGAACCGTTGTCACCTCTTCATCGTGATCGCGCGCCCACTGGATCTTGTCCAACAGGTCTCCAAGATCCGCTCGTATGGGGACGTAGTGCTCCCACGCTCGGAGCTCGCTGTAGAAATGTTCGTAATATTCGGAATCCTGCTTGAGGACGAGGCTGTCTCCGGCCAGCAGGTAAGGAAGTCTGTACGCTGCCACGGTGCCGTCGATGTTTATCTGATACTTGTACTGGTGGTGGTCAGAGGAACAGACAGACATGAGAGGAACACAGTCTGGTGACGTTCTGCATCTACACTGTAAGAGGACAAAGTCCTCACCTTGAAGAAGTCAAAGAAGGACACGTGTTTGACCAGTGGTCCGTAGAGACTCTCGTCGTGCTTAAAGAAGAAGAAGTTGGTGAAAGCTGCGTCGATCATGTCAGGGTGAGCCCGGGAGAGTTTGACCAGCTCAAGTCGCTCCTGCCGACTGTCTCTCCCTCTCCAAAACGCCGTGGCATTCTTGTCTGGCCAAGGTGGCCACGAGTTAGCCTGGACCGACATCATGTCCAGGCTGACTCTGTGAAATGGAAGGACACAATAATGACATGTCAGTGAGTTACTTTGCATTATTTTTCTACTTCATTTTATCATCATATTTTATGTTGGTTAAAAGCATAATGTAATCTATGTTTTAGCTCTAATCAATATGAAGAAAACTGAAGTGGTGAGACACATGGTGAGGACCAGGACCAAGACCAACCTGCCCATGGTCTCCAGGACAGACTCTGTCAGGTCATAGGTGGGCATGACGATATCTCTGGTGTTGTTGGATCCACACCAGGAGAAGATGGGATGGATATTATCAGAAGATTTCCTCTTTTCCAGAGGCCAGTCGCCCAGGTTGACAAAAAACTCCAGGTCAGGGAGCCACACCTGGACGACAGCAGCACCGAGAAAAGAGGGAAACACTACATACTCAGGGTGCGGTTTGGAGAAATCATCAGTTTTTGGAGTAGAACTCACCTTCCTCGTGAGGGACAGGAGAATTGCATCCATGAAGATTCTAAAGCCCACGTGTTCTCCGAAGGTTCTGACGTAGATCTAAAGAAAAGAAGAACTGTAAGAATGTTAAATGCATCACAATGAAACCATCGAAGTGTCCTGTGTTGGACTGGTCAGAGCACAGTGATAAGAGCAACCAGAGACCAGAGTGGACGACGACGCTGGTCATAAATGGACCAAAGACCAAAGCCTACTCAAACCAATATTCACTACTGATGCAGCTCTGTGAACTGGACCTGGAGTGACGTCTGCAGAGGGACAGTATTTCAGAAGACTGAAACCCTGAACTCCTGGCTTGACTCTCTGTTGTTAGCGGGGTGTGTCACATGTCCTCAGGCACTTCAGGCTAGCTTTACACTATTATATGGTCATGACTGTTGACGTCGAGACAAGCGGAGCGATGTCTTCATTCTTTCTACGGAACTCACTCACTTTGGACTCACGGAGCTTAAGTTCTTCTATTCATAACATTGGAATTTTAAAATCAGAGAACAGCAGCGTTGTGACTCTCTGGTGGGGGGGAAACACCCCTGACAATCTCAGTTATTTTTAAGTAGATCTTTAATTCATATACATATGATAAGAATACCAGTTTAAAAGACAGTCCATCATTTTGGTTTCTAGACAATTTATATGCCAAAATAATCATTTAATAAATGTAATAATTTAATAATAAATGCTGATGCAGCTGTCGGTTCAAGTTCACTTTACCTTGTTGTCTTTAAGGGTGTAATGGCAAAGACTTTGTCGTTGACCGAACCGCTGCGGGATCTCCTCAGCGTTACGGTCAGGGTCAACGTTGGCAAAATGAGACAAATCCCTTTGAATCTGAGGGAAAGACGTTGGACAGTGCATGTGGGCCTCCCACACCGGAGCACTGGGCTGAGGGCAGTTACAGCCTTCATGGTAGACTGGGCCTGGGAAGGACGGAGACAGGAAGTCAGAGAGAATCGACTGCTGGTCAACACAATCACTTGTTCAACTCCTCTTTACCTTTCAGGATGTATGGTGACTTGGAGACATGTTTGTTCTTGTGCAGAACATGAATATGGAGGCTTGGATAGGAGGCGTACATTCTGTAACGGACCAGGAAGGAGCCATCGTGACGGTCCAGGACCTGGGTCCAAATCCTGGTGAACTGCTCCCCAGGAGAAATGATTTTCACTTCGAAGGCATGTTCACCAGGTGACTGTGTTAAACTGACGGTGGGAACAGATTAAACACAACCATGGGTTAATCTTAAGGGCCATCGGCAAAGCTAACTACTGTAACTATGTGAACCAACCCTCTTCAACACATGGACAGTCAGGACCATCCGATGCAGCTCCATCTCTACTCTGCCTATTGTTGTACTGTAGATCCCACAGCGGGACGGACAACTGACACCAACCCAAAGACCAAGTCCAAGTGCGAAAGTGACACCAGGTGAGAAACTCCATGGTGACATACAGTACATTCACTGGACCCATGGGAGCTTTTGGAGAAAAGGGGTCACTGCAGCTTTTCTTACAGCGTCCCAACCTTTTCATATCACAAAGTCTTGGTGTGAATAGTTGAACGTTTCAACTGCATCACGTGTGGTTAACGGACTGGCTGCTGTCTGTGTCTTTCTCAGGTGAATGTTCACACAGTCTGGCTCCAACAAACAGAAGGAGGCCAGACTTTTGACCAACAAGTCAATACTGGTCTGACTTTTGAACATAATTAATACATATATCAATAATAATATATGCAATGTTGGAAGCAATGTTAATCTTACAAAATCATAAAAATTAAAATCATAAATTTCACTTGATTTTTTTTTAATGTTGTCGGATCAACAGTGTTCTCACACTGACACCAACAGTGAGAAACAGCAGTGGATGGTTGTGCTGATCACAGTTTGTTTTGTTGACACCAACTTTATCTGATCTGAAACAGACGCTAAAAGTTACTGGAACACCTTTAAATCAATGATGTTCACGTGGACGGAACATATGATCAGGTGTCCGGCCCAGAGCACTTCGTCTGGCTGTTCGACTGAGAGACCGGGGAATCTTACTTCTTATTCGAGCTGTCCACGCCTTGGATGTAGAAAAAACGCGCTGGAAGAACAACGTTGACCTCCAGTCCCGGTCCCCACACCAAAGACTGGGAAGCACTCAGAAACGGAGTCGCCTGAGCCCCGGGCTGACGACGGCCGAACACGGGCAGACAGCAGCACAGAAGCAGCCGCCACAGGAGCCGAGGAGACATGGCTGTCAGCCGCGGGCTGGCCTATCACTTCCACCGGCCTTCGTCCACTTCTAGAGAGACTCTGTCGACGCTATACAGCATCGCTACTCCACCATAATAGGCATAGATTCCCGCTGAATTTACAGAAGCGGCCAGTGGTGGCGCTGTCGGATTTACAGAGTCGTTGATGCTACGTTGAGGCTGTGGGGAGACGTAGCCTGAGCTGCCTCCACATACTGTACCTGTACAGTCCAGAAGACCAGGTTGCCAGTTCTCGCTGTAGAAACAAGCATTGTTGAGAAAAGACAGATGAAGAGCGTTTCAGTTGTAATGTAATGTAAGAGTTCTTCGATAAAGTTTTTAAATAACTTAAAATGATCTTAAAATGATCTTACAGTTTAGCCTCAACTCTTGAATCGTTTCGCAATGTAATTGTCTGTCATCTTGCGGTTCTCTCTTCTGCCATTAGGTGGACAATCGACACAGGATCATTTAGAGACACGATGAATATGTGCAGCCATCAAAACACGTGTGCCTCACAGGTGTGGTCTTTTTTCATACGAATTTGATACTGCGGGAGAAACCGATCGGAACATTTGCTTGTAATTGCTGAACATGGCAACCAGGTGGCCAAAACCATCTAACAATTTGATTGGTCTGTTCTACCATCTCTTCTTAAAGCTGTACACACAACACTCTCCACCGTGTACGTCAATCAATGTTTATTCAGCGTTTGCATCAACATTTTGCCCGTTCGTTTAGTTTTTATTACACTAGTATAATATCCATTGGAACACAAAGTGGTAGAATCCATGTAAATCAGAGAAAACAAGAAAGTCTGTCGCCAGATACCACAGAATAAAGAACAACAGGGTTTTAGAAATGTGGACTGAGCCAGAGTAGCAGATACAGTACCAACAACAACAGAGAAATACCATAACACTGTCATCATTATCTTTTTTTTTTTATTTCTCTTTGACCCACGATTGAACTGTACAATTAATATATATATAAAAAACAAAAACATACTAACAAAACACCCTGTCAGCAGAATTTATTATTATCTTTTTTCTTTTTTGGGGGGGGGTTCATTTTTATGTTTTTTCCGCAAATGACAGAACTGCACAGAACACAAAACCCAGTGAGAGTACAGAGATGAGTGAACAAGTTAATGAACTGATTCTTCCAACTCCTCGAGGAGCTGTTGTTGCTCCTGCAGGTGAGGTGATGTTTTGCGAGGGTTAGAATCTACGGCTGAATGGCAATCTAGGAGAAGGAGATGACTTGATGAGACAGGAAGTAGGCACGCTGAAGATTTACTGCTCCTCTGCTTCATGTGCCAGAGAACAGGGTTTCCTCCGTAGGAGTCGTGGCCACAGGACCAGGCCTGATGCCTCAACTGGGTCAGTGAGGTCTTACGCCATAATCACCTGCACCTGACTTTTCAGATCAATTCAACATACAGACAAATAAACAAGTAGAAAAACCTCCTTCAGTCCAGGCTGCATCCTGTGGTCAGACGGCGGACCAAGCACAGCACAATCACAACACGACACACAGCCGTGAGACTCTCGTTTCAAACAGACACAGAGCCTGAAGTTAATCGTCAAATATCACAGCGCGACAACAGCAACGTACTGATCAAGAACAATATTGATTCAAAAGGAGGAAAAACAACCTATTTCTTCCTACTGTTCACATCATTTCACACGCACAGAGTCTCTTCAGAGCCTCAACAGTCTGAACATCACAGAAAATAAAACGCTGGGGTTTCTTCTATCCACCTGCAGCATCATGTGACCAACATCGGACCAATTGACACTGAGAATGTACAAAAGGATTTTGACCACTACACTACAGGGTAACAGAGAGGGAGCGGAGGGCTCGGTTGGACTGCCCCTGCTTGTACATGAGTGTGATTGTCTCTCTGTCTGCCTGTCTGTCTCTCTCTGTACAGTATGTCTGTCTGTCTCCATTTCTGTCATTAATACAAAAACGACTCAGAGTTGTCACCTGATAAAGGTTGGACATCTTTGAATTGTAAAAGACAAACAAGAGAAGTCAAACAGAAGGTTATATTGAAAACCAATTCAGACAGTGGTTCAGGTCCCAGAAGAACCAGAAGAACCAGGAGAACCAGGAGAACCAGGAGCCTCCGCTGACAGATTCATCATTGTTGCATTTATGGCACATGTATAGCATTGAGATATATTTATATTTAGGCATATGTGCACGCGCGTGTGGGTGTGTGTGTGTTATATTTTAGTACATGATAAACTGACAAACCACTGATTTGTCTGATCTCTGCGTTTGTACAACTGCTGTTGCAAAGCAAATAGTTGGTAATGGTTTGAAATATATAAATGACAAATATTAGTAGAATGTTTGATAATAACCTGTTGCCGATATTTGATGTTGTCCACTTACTTTTCCGATAGCGGTATGAAATGACACCGATGTCAGAAGATCCTACAGGGGAGCTCCTCAAAACCTGACACTCCATCCTGATGATGTGACTTAACTCTGCAAATCAAACCTCCCTATGGAGTTGACTTTGTTCCAAATTAGGTGTCAGTAAACAGTGGAGCCCAGCGTGGTCAGAAAAGAATGGACTTTTGACTTTAGAACAGAGTGAAGAGAGAAAAATGGCTAATGTGCATTAATATTCCATCAAGTAAAATCAGCTGAATAAAAAAGAAATTATTATATTAATTATTTCAAAAAAAGAACAACTTTTGGCTTCATAGCAATGCATATAGATTATATATATATATATATATATATTTATCTTGTCAGTATTTAAAAAATATAGAGTTTTCATGTTTTCTGTTGTTGGCTTCCATCAATAAATAAAAGATTTGTTGTCTCTCTTGTTGAAGTAGCATGCTGCACTTTAATATGGCAGTAGTTTTCTTTAAAACAGACATCCATGGGCGGATCATGCAGGTGCGTCGTTTACCTTAAGGTTTGAATCCGTATCTACACAGTTAGGTCATGTCGTACACTCACTCACACACACACACACACACACACACACACCACACCCACTCTGGGTTGGTCATCATCCCCACCAGTGAACTTCCTGTCAGGTGGAGGGACCTTCCTGTCCCTGTGGTTGGATGGAGTGACCGTGCAGCAGCACCGTCAGTCTAAAGTTCTCTGTGTGGATGAAGCTCCAGCCTTCATCATGATTGATCTCTGCTCCTTCAGAACTGGTACCATTTCTTGTCCTTACACTTCAACATCAACTGGACAAGGACAGAAATGGGGGATTTAAATGATTTATATAAATAAAACCCAAAGGTCACATTTCTATGTATCCAAAGAGAAATATAACTGATGTAGATATACTGTACCTCGTTCATCTAACCCTAACCCTCTCTCTGCTCCTGATCTGGACCCACTGTGGTCCTGGTACAGTATTTTTAGACATTCTAATCCAAAGATGAAAAGCTATCATTTTTTTATTTAACTTGATTCATAACACTAAAATTGGCCTGGACTTGAGTTCTCTTATTATGGGATGTCCAGTAGGACGGAGATTATTAGAAAGGATTAGTAGGATTATATAAGTGGTTCTGTAGCTGTCCAGTTTGATCAAATAAATCCAGAAAATCAATTGAATCGATCGACTGATGATGATGATGATGATGATGATGATGATGATGATTGTACCTCGTGAGCATGTTTGGAGAAGGTTTCTGCACTGGTCATCATGAGGGCCGTCCGCTCCTCCAGCTCCCCCAGTCTCTGGCCCCTCTCATCCAGGGCGATGCGTGCTCGAGCCAGGTCACCCACCACCCCGCTGGCTGCTACCTTCATGCCCTCCACCCCTCCCTGTCCGGGGATGTGCTGAGCCAGGCTGCGTGACGCTTTCCCAGCCGCTGCCTCTCCGACTGCATGCAGCAGCAGGGCAGAATGGAAAGATATTTAAAAATGTTAAAGTCTGTGAGGCTGAAAGAGCTCGAGTCTTAATCCCAGGGATTAACAAAGACCATGATCCATGATGTGACTAGAGTTAATATTTCATTCTACCATTAATCACACAGCACAGTGGTGAGTCTTACACAGCTCCTCTCTGTCGAAGGTGTTGGTGTTTCCTCCAAAGAAGCCCTTCAGGAAGCCTCTGTTCTGGGCCTCTGGAGTCTCGATGGGTGTGAACAGCTCCCCCAGCATTTCCTAGAAGAAAGGGAACTCTGGATTAGAAGAAAGGTCACGGTGGACCAGGCTGAGCTGCCAACATTGGCCATCTATGGTCATCATGTCATTTAGCGCTATTCTGTCGTAGCCAGCGCTTCCATGTGTTCAGGTGAGTGTACTGCAGTCGTGAGGAGACTTCTCAGGGTCGTACGTGTGATCGGTGAGATGGAAAAACAACTCACCATCTCTACAAACCCATGATTCTCAACAGGTGGGTGGCGCCCCAAAAATTTTCATTGGGTGTCAGTTTTTTGCTGGGTGCAATAAAAAAGTGAAAGTTGAAAAAGTTGACTGAAGTTATTGAACATCACAGAGAAGACCAACACCTGTGTGATTGTGTGTCTGTGTGACATTCAGTGACTTCTCTATGGGATTGTGTTGCTCAACCATGGGATCCATTACACACAGACCCAGTCCACTTGGTAGGAACCAACTGTCACCCACTTCAGTGATGTGTAAAATATTACCACGTAAATCTATGTCGATCGGAGGGAGAAAACCTGACCTCTGTTTTCCACTCTCCTCCGTCCTCACCTGCAGGTTGTCACACATCTCCTGGCTGTATGTGATTCTCTGGATCTCTGTTGGGGAGCTGAGGTACAGGGCCTGCCCCCCATTGGTGAAGCAGAAGGTCCTTGCGATGCGCATGTCTGTGAGAGGAAGGTAACTGACGTCCATCAGAGGTCTGAGACTCGGCAGACTAGGAGAGAAGACGGAAAGACCCAGGGACGTTTGATTTTTTACATTTCAGTAAAAAGTCTAAAGACTCGATCCAAGGCCGGGCTTTAAACCTAGAAGTGATTCTGTCTGTACGTATTTCCACATCCACCCAAACACCCACCCACCCATGGAGAGACAGACCAGGGGAGATGATTGAGTGACACTACCATGACTGGGTTAGCCACTGGTCTACTGTGGACCATGTGGTCCAGGTGAACAGAGCTTTGTTAGATTGGGTTCAATAATAAAGTAGAGACGGAACAGTGTACAGACATACAAATATATTTTTATATATTTTTCTACACCCAAACACAAACTCCTTGTGATCAGCTGTGATGACGTGGATGGGTTTACCTGAGTGTCATGATGTGACCGTTGGCACAGAAACAGGCCAAGCACACGCTGTTACACAGCGACACCACGTCCGCTCGCAGGACGAACGAGGCCTCGGTGATGTTGTGGACAAAGAGACAGGACTGCGAGGGCATCAGGAACACCTTGGCCTGCCGCTCGGTGCACACCACCGCCAGGTGTCCTTCTCCGCAGGCTTCCTGTGATGAGGACGGTGAGAAGTTGACCAGCTTACGCCTGCGTGGCCGCTCGGGGTCGTCCGGGACGTTGAGATCTCGCCAACATTCGTACGGGCTCTGAATGAGGACGCCCATGAGGTCCAGGAGGCCAAACCGTAGGACGGAGCCCTTCAGCATCAGGACGGCTCCTGGAGGAGAGGGAGGAGGCCCATCACAGATCTCCATGACAACAAAGTGAAACTAATGGATTCACAGAGGTGGTGCTAACTCCATGCAGCGCTGCATTTATTTCCTGAGGAAATTGTCCACTCTGCTCTCTCCTCTTTAAAAGACTTGTTTTCTCCTGTGGTCGAGTGGATCTTGGTGTCAGACAAAGAAAAGTGTTGAAGTGAAGAGAAACCAACCATCACCAGGTCGGAGTCAGGATTTTTTACAACCTGGGACAAAATTCCCAACAATATTTCACTAAATCTATTATAAACCAAGGTCAACAACCAAACCACGTTACATAAAGATATGACAGTATTGACCAGTATTTGATCATTGATTCCTTATTTCTTGAGTATTTGTATTTACAACATCTTAGGTTTATTCATGTTGAAGATTTGTTGACCACAGTTTAAGCTCTTGACATGACATTTCGTTGTCCGTGTTTCTAGTTCTTCTCACTCATGTACCTATGCATTCAGAACACTAGAGGGCAGTAAACAGAATTACACGTCATTCAAAGAGGTGGACACTGACCACTGGGGCCGATGGAGACCGGCTCCTCTATCCTCTCCTCCTGCTCGGTGGGGATGGACATGGGGATGATGACCACCACCCCCAGGCTGGTGCCCACCCACAGGGACGGGGTGGGCACGGCATCGCTCTTCCGGCCGTAGGACTCTCCGAACTGCAGCGTGGTGATGGCCTCCTTGGTGTCACGGTCAATGCTGGACACACTGGAGCTGCGAGAGCGGCTGAAGGAGTTCTCACGGCTCTCTGGGTTTGTGGCCACCACACAAGGAAGAGCGAGAGAAGACACAGTGACACAGTGGAGAGTAGGGAGAAGGACAAGAAAAGGAAAATGAAGGAAATAGGAAATGAGGGGAAATGGGATGGAAAATGAAAAACAAAGGAGAGAAAAGACAATAAAGGGAACAGAAAGAAGTGAAAAGAGGGAAAAAAAAGACGAGAAAAGAGGCAAATGGGAAGGAAAAAAGAAGAACAAACAAGAAATAAAAAAAAAAATACCAATTACATCAAGAAAAGACAAGAAGGTAAATAATACATTCAATTGTCCAGAACAACAACATGTTGAGAGCAAAACACCACTGGAACAAACAGAAGACGATGAACAACAGAGTGGAAACAGTGGCATCACCGCACACACACACACACACACACACAAATACACACACACACACACACACACACACACACACACACAAATACACACCACAGTAACACACACACACAAATACACACACACACACACACACACACACACACACACACACACAACACACACACACACACACACACACACACACACACACACACACACAGCTCAGGTACAGACCCCAAGGACCCTCCACCTCTGAACCGCCAACTCTGCGGTTCCTGAATTATTCAAAGCCAGTAGGGGGAGCTGCTGGAGTGACATTCATTATCAAGGTTGTGGTTCCTCTGGGAATTGAACCCAGGACTCTGTTCTCTCTGTCTCAGAGGCAGGCATGCTAACCACTGGACCATGGACCCACACTACATAATCAAACTGATCTGTGTCCACGTTGGTTCTGACTGAAACAACAGACTGACCATCCAGCAGAGCTACAGTCCAAGTCCCCACCTGAGGACACAGGGTGGCCACAGACTGACTGAGGGACAGACTGAGAGACAGACAGACTAAGAGACAGACTGAGAGACTGACTGACAGAAGGACAGATGTACAAGTCATCAGAGACAGTCAGTGGGCTTTCAGGGCCGTCTGTTGGCTTGTGGTCCCAGCCCTCTTACCTCTGTCAGTCCAGCAGTAGGCGCTGTGGTGCTCGTCGTGGGAGTACATAGTGACTCCGTGTAACTGCTGAAGCATCGCTCTCCTGGATGAATAACCTAGTCATCAACCAGGAAGAACAAACCACATCGGCCAAGATCCCAGGAAAGGAGGATTTGACAAGGAAGCGCAACCATCCGAGCACGGATGGACGGACGGACGGATGGATGGATGGATGGATTCATCCAACCAACAACAGAAAGAGCAGAACCAGAAAATGACAAGAAAGGAAAAGAGAGAAAGAAAGATGAATCTGGATGTTCAACAACTTCAACAAAAACACTGAAGCAGGGAGAAGATATGAAGCTTTCTACAACAGCAAACTTGTGCAATGATCCATGGACGGACTCCAGTGATGGAGACAGGACAGGAGAGGACAGACGGAGCTGAGGTCTAACCTCGATGTGATGATGAAGAATCCACTCCCTGCCATTGAAAACAACCGTGTCTGTGCGGTGGTGGAGAACGCTGACTCTGAAGGTTCTTCTTCTATCACAGCACCAGTATCTAATATTAGACCTTAGGTGTTGGCGTGAAGGTAGGTGTGAGGAGGAACAGACTCAAACATCTCTCCAGCATCTGCCACGGCTGACGATGAGTCACCGTGGCAGATGCAGGGGAAGACGTTACATCTACACACTGACAGATAAAACACATCTCCAGGACGAGTCTCCATCATCCAGGTCCTGGTCCAGGTTGAAGAGCTCTAGAAGGAAAGGCCTCACCTCTTCAGGAGTTCAGGAGACTCACCCCCCACCCGTCAGAACCCCACCTCCCCAAGACGACTCTTGGATGAAGAGGTGAAACATTTTCTCTTCCACCAGTGAATCACATGGTTCACTGATGTTCCCCTTCAGTCCAGTCCAGTCCAGTCCAGTCCAGAGACCCTAGTTCTGACCCTCTCTCTCTCTCTCTCTCTCTCTCTCTCTCTCTCTCTGTCCTCATTACGTGGGCATCATTAGCATCAACCTGGTCTCCTGCGCTGCTCGTTGACCTTCAATTATTCTGGTGATCCCGCTGGCTCCTCACTGTGGCCACTCAGTGCAGGTGATTAGCACCAGATTAGCATTAGAGGTGCCAGGTAGAACGTGCAGCACAGTCAGAGAAGATGAAGGGAGATGAAGGTGGTGGTTTCACTCCTTTAAACTCACCTCACAGTGAATCACACTGGAACCTTGAGCCAACTCTTCACACAGGATTTTATCTTTTCTAAAAAAATCACTCAATCCTACCCAGTTCTCAAACTAAGGTGTGTGTACCAGGTGTGGCATTCAGGCTCCCTCCAGCTAGCAGGACCAGTACCAGTAGTAGGACCAGACCAGCCCTCTGTGCTGATGCACTTGGACCTGGGTCAGACAAGCCTTTGTTTAATGAAGTGAACTGAGCTGGATGTCATTTTATGACGTTCATACCAGTGTTCAACTAAACAGAAATTGCTTTTTCATGCGTTCCTGATGTATTTCCCTACAGCAGCAGAGCAGAGCAGAGCAGAGCAGAGCCTGGCTCTTTGCTCTGGTGAAGGTCATGAAGCTTCAATAATAAAACATTCCCTTCACCCTGGGCTCCAGGTTGGAGTCCTATAATGAGGTGCACGTTACTGCAGGATGAGCAGTGACTTCATGGAAGAAAATGTTGCTTCTGCTGTTATTACATTTATTTGTCTATTTTGCAGTAACAGAAGCTGCGTGGACTTTTGCACTGTCTCCTAAATTATTCATGATATTCTCAAAGCATTAAAAATACATTCTGGAGCAGAGTTGATGGACGTGATCAGCCACAGTAGCACAGACTGTACCATGTGCTGTACCATGTGCTGTACCAGGGAAAGCAGTGATGCTCAGGAACCAGGTTCTGTTGTGAACACAGTGCTGTGGTATTTTTGTGACCAATCATTCCAGTCCTCCCCTCTCCTCTGCTGCAGTGGGTTCCACTTCAGGTGAAGGTTGGGTTGAGGAAAGCACAGAGGTGAGGAGAAGGTCCACCATTACAGGAAACATCAGCTGTGTCTGACTGTGAGTGGGAGGACGGACACTCACTCACTCACTCACTCACTTGTTTCTAGTTGACAGAACCAAAGTCCAAAGTGGAGTCTGACAGGATAAGTGCAAGACTGAGTCCACACTGTAATTAAATGTTCTCACACAGTCAAAGCAGAGGCCATTTTCTCTGTCACTTCTCTGGTTGCTCCAGAGCGAGTGTCATTTCTGCTCCTCACTCTGCTGCAGGATCAGACATGGAGTCTCTCAGAGGAGAGGACAGAATGATCTTAAACATTTTCACCACCTCTTTTATAACAATATGATGTTTATAACTATTATTCATCAATATTATTCCAAGATGAGGAGAGATGAGACAGGAGTCTCCATGGACCATGACGTTTGAAGAGTCACTGTGATCTGCAGTAAGAGTAGGACTAGACAACTAGAGGAGAAGCTAGAGAGGTGCAGGTCTGGACTGGAGACAAGAGGAATGAAGGAAGTCAGGAGAGTCAGCCATGATGGATGGATGGATGGATTAGAGACACTAGGATTAGACTGAAGACAATAAGTTTGCATGATTTGGTCTTTTAGATTAATTTGCAACAAGAGCTTCTCACTTTCTCCTAATCTTTCTAACCCATTATTCATGTTGTAGAAGGTCCTCAGCTCCAGCCTGGTCAAAGCATCAGCTCCACCGTCCCTTTGTCCTCCCTCCACCCAGACAACACTGACACCAACAGCCTATTCTGAATTAATGCGAGTGCAAGGGTTCAGATGGAAAAACATAAATGTCACATCTGTCAAAGGAAATGTCAAAATGCCAAAGAGCAAATCAGGCGGCAACGGTTGCCACGTACGACTCATTCACCTTTCTTTATCTGTCTGATCGAGCAAACTGATTTCTGGGAGGACAGAGAACAAAGAGGAGTTCTTTGGGATGAAAACCAAGGGAAAAGAAAGAGTGAATACAAATATGTTGTCTCCTAATTACAAATGAATTTAAATCTCTTCCAGGACGTGAAGACAGCCCAGGGACGGGCTGCAGAAATGTTGTTTTATCAGCAGTGGATGGAAAGTCCCAGTGATGCTACTGAATGATGTGGAAGGAAGTCGGAGAAGAGGCGCCGGAGAAGTCATTGTCAGTGAGACAGGAGTTCAGAACCTCCGTCAGAGATCAGGGAAGCTGTGTCTCAGTCCTTCAGACCAAGGTTCAAGGCTGCTGCTAATGCAAGCTGCAGCAACGCAGCAGGTCCAGCCAGGTGAGCGTCCAAACTCATGGACCAGGCCTGGGGTTGATGTTGAGTTACTGGGGTCAACAATACACCTGACATTTCCTACCTGTGTCAAGAACTGCCAGGTGAGGTTGATCTGAGACCCACTGAGCCACATCTAGTTCACTCTCCTGTCACTAACTTGCATTAGCAGCCTGGGTCCCCATGTTAACACCTACCAGAGGGGTGAGGGTGTGTGTGGGTGTGGGTGGTGGGGGGGGCTTCATGCAGTGGGTGTGAAGATGGTGGAACATGTTAAAGAGGTTACATCATGGCAGCAGGGGTAAACAAGCACACACCTTCAGTGTGGGACACAGGCAAAGAGATCTCCATGCAAGCAGCAGACTGGGCCTTGCGGAAGGGCGGTCGGCCGGGGCCTCTGCGGGTAAGCCGTGGCCCCTCGGCCCCCCCGGGGACACGAGGCTTCCCCGCGCCGCAGGGCTGGGAGGTAGGGCTAGTGCAATGTCCATTGACATGATCTGTAACAACGGCAAAGCATTAGGATCCAGGATAATAATGCTTCTCAACATATTCACTGCAGGTCCGTCCTCAAAAGTCTTCGGGTGAAAAAAAATGTTTTTCTAAATCAAAAAAACTACGTTTCTTTTTTAACCAGGCCTTTCACCAGATGACTTGTGAAGATTTGGTTTTATTTTTCAGTTTCAGAAAAGCAGGCAGAGAATGTGGTTAGAAAAAGGATGAGGAGGTGACAGGAGCAAGAGGAGAGAGAGGAGGTGAAACAGAGAGGAGTGAAAGGAGCGAGAGAGACAGAGAGAGACAGAGAGAGAGAGACAGGGACAGGGACAGGGACCGAGACCATGAATAAATGTGGAGGCAAATTGTAGAACAGATTCATTCACTGTGTTCATTCACCATGAATAGTTCAGACCAGAAAGACCAGAAATTCAAATGTTTAAAGGTGGGACAATTTGGAGTCAAAAGAATCTATTACTGCTGTGTCTTTTTCTCACACATCTACATATAACTCAAAGTTCTATCTTTAGATAAACCTGAAAAAAGGAAACTCAGTATATATTGTGTTCGGACCATAGGGGGCACTGGTGAGTTGAAGACACTTTGCGTGGAGAGAGAGAGAGAGAAAGAGAGAGAGAGAGAAACCTGAGATCATGATGTGCAGTCGGCTGATGGAAAATTGCAGATTGTTTTGTAACTGATGCCTGTGAAAATAAGTAGCATGTGTTTAGCGTAGCTGATGTATGGGGGGGGGGGGGGGGGGGGGTCAGTGAAGGCTTCAGGAGAGTTACTGCAGAGCGAAGCAGCTGATGGAGGTTCAGAGGAAGAGGATGGTCCAGTCATGAGAGAGAGCGACCGCATATTTATGGCCATGAGCTTCGATTCACCTTTAGAAACACTTGCAAAATGTAGAAGAAACAAAGACAGAAATCAAAGACGCTCAAAATGATCAGACACGTCAAGGCCACAGTCTGAACAGGAGAGGGAACCAGACCCACGCTGGACAACGGAGACACGATGTTGAAACGCAACATCGTCAAAATAAGTGAGAAAAAAAAAAAAAAATCATAATAATATGACAAAAGCAGAAAGTACTTCTTCAAAGGAGCTCAGTAAAAAAAAACTGCTGGCTTTCGCCTACCGTACCAAGATCAGTCTTAAGATCTGTTGGCAGACTTAACTTTCTGCCCGGTCCCTTGACTGAAACAAAAAGATAGGAAACAAAGTAGCAGTTAATCCTCACAAACCAAAGAGATAATTATGATGGGCAAAAATAAATGGATCCAAACTTAATAAATCAATAAAACCAAATCAGTCCAAATGAACAGAACATGCTGTGGCACAAACAGGCACAAACACATGCAAAAGAAATGAGTTGAAAATGTAAGACTGAGACGTTTGACCAGATCATAATCCACCAGATTAGAAGAAGATACAACAAGACTAAAGAAAAATGCAATTTATTCGTCCCAGGTCAACCTGGGGGTTAGCCCAGGATCTGGGGTCAACGTTGACCCTGGACCTGGGCTCTGGTCACGTGACCACAGACAGACAGACAGACAGACTGGGAGTGTCCAGAATCATACAGCAGAAATCCAACCATTTTGCAAGCATTTTGCAGTAACAACAAAACTGCAAAGGTTAGGGTTGAGATGTAATGGGTCACTTTCTGTCCTCAGGAGGGCGCTGTACTCATGAATCCATAGTGTGGACCTGTTCCTGTGTTTATAATCCCTGGGATTAAATGATGCAGAATAAGTCTGAGAAATATGAACAGGAATTCTTCTCACTGAATATGTTGCACTTCTGCCAAAATTCAAGTCCGGGACAAGTTCTAGTTCTATGTCTGTGTCTCCACTCTGTGTCTCCACTCTGTGTCTCCACTCTGTCCACTCTGTTCCATTTACTGGATTTGGAAAAATCATGACTCAAATCTGTTGTTCACAGCTGAACATGAGTGACATCATAACCATGGACAACAATCTATTCTTCACAGTTCTGGGAATCAGATAACAAAGTCTGTGTGTGTGTGTGTGTGTGTGTGTGTGTGAGAGACAACACAGAACTTTCTTCTTCTTCTTTTGTGAAACTCTATAGAAGTTCTACTGTAGGGACGGAGGGACCGCTCCATCACCGGCCTGTGTTATACTTCACTGACTGAGTCACAGCAGGAGGTGAGATGATGCTCCTTAGAGAAGAAGCAAGTGTTCGATTCCTGAAGAACAAACCAAAAAAGGTCTTCTCACCAGCACCACAGCTGTCCAGGTGGACACCATGCAGTTAGGGACAAGACAGTAATGGATGTTAGTGACACCAGACCAAACTGTGGAGTTATCCTCTCACACACACACACACACACACACACACACACACACACCTGAGAGAGCACAGTGTGAAACACAGACGTCAGTGCAGTGAACAACACGTGGACGTTTGTGACGGAGACAACAACAGCCAAAGACGAGCAGAGACGGAGAACTCTTCACTCCTGAGTCAATCAACCCGTGATGAAAGCTGAGGTCCCTGCAAACACGCCGGACCTCCTCATGTGGTCCTGGCACCATCTCCGGTGTGTCATCGAACCACAATGCTTGAAGACACTAAGTGTCTGTGGTCAAGATGAAAACATCACAAAACTGTCAATCTGAGAGACCACAGAGAGCTGGTCATGTGACAAGAACTTAACTCTTTACCACCAGGCGTTTTTATGCAGCAACGTAAAGAAAAACAACACGGAGTGGACTGAAAAAACCAGCAAAGAACATCAGACAAAGACCATGGAGGTCATGGTGCTGGAGAACCAGCTGCTCTGAACGTGGAGCTGTGTCAGGACCCATGGTATTTGTAAGGGATTTCCACTGAAGCTGTTTTTTATTTGTGCTTCTGAATAATAATCATAATAATAGTTTAATTCAGGGGAAATCACCTGCATATCTCAGTACTGGTAAATATCAGGTATCGGAAAAGTGTTTGGACAATATCGACAATGTTGGACAACGTCAAAAGTTCACATCGGACATCGGACTAGTTTTAATTGTTATTTTCTGCCATTGGGCTGAACGCCACCAGGGGGCAGATTTTTATTATGGCTCTAAGCGGAGGAAAGACAAGACTGGAGATGTGATGTGTTAGTGACACTACTGCTCACAGTGTGGAGGACGAGGTTGTCATGCAGGAGCAACACTAACCAATCAACCGATCAACCGATCAACCGATCAACCAATCAACCAATCAACCAATCAACCAATCAACCCACACAAACAAATACAGAGGAACCACAAATCTCATCCCTGGTTTTTACAAGCAAACATCAGGCTGGACACGGTGACCCTCCCCTCCTCTTACCATTGTCCAGTAAGTAATAGACTGGACTGCAGTGGCTGGCTCTCAGACTGGCCACAGGTTCTGGCAGGACGCGTGCATCATTGTGAAGGGAAGGTGGGTAATAAACTGGAAAAGGAGATCCCACAGAACAGACACAGACTTTCAGGAGTTACCGAGCAGGGACAGACAGACAGACAGGCAGACAGGCAGACAGGCAGACAGACAGACAGGCAGACAGGCAGACAGGCTGGGGAGAAATCAGAGTCTTGGAAGTCAGAAGAAGAAGAAGAAGAAGAAGAACAGTTGATAAAAACACAAACAGAGAAGAAGGAGCAGAAAATCCTGGAAAAACTGGAGGAGACGCTGGCCACACTAGGACCAAGATGACTGAGGAACTGGACTAGAAGAAGCTGAGACCTTGTCCACTGATCACGGACCTGCAGTCCTCATTAAAATGTGATCCTGTTTTCATGGTCATGAGAGACGCTGCAGGAAACAAAAGGGACAGAAGGGACTTTGTCTCTGACATTTACTGAGGGACACTTTACATTTCGCTGTCTTACTCTGCTGCCATTCCACGACCTTCGATGACAACGTTCTGGACATCTGTCTGTCCAGCTGCTGGATGGACAACAACCCTATGGATTTTAGGGACTAAATCAAATCACTTAGTGTAGTTTAAACCAGGTGTGGACTAACTTTATATTGGACCAGGGAACTGGGTCAGGACCAGAATGTTGTCGCCTTCTTGTAAACAATGAAAAATAAAGGTCGTGCAAAAAAATGTTTTTTTGCCTTTCTTATGCCATCTATAGGGAGATCATAGGTACTGCAGGGAAAAGGCACAGACTGAACTCTAACACCAATAACCAACAGTCACACTGTCCTGTGTCCCCAGGATAAAAATAACCTGCTGGGTCAGAGAGACATCACTGACACCTCAGCTTGTTAGTCCACAACACAAACTCATCACCATGAACCAAACAACAAGTCTCCTGACAGGACACACGAAGGAAGAGACAGAAAGAAAATTCAGCTGGAGGAAAGAAACCAGGAACCATGGAACCATGGAGTCACGTCACCTGCAGCCAGGTGAGTCATTAAAGTCCTTTTTGCTTTTGCGTCAAAGTGATCTGTTTGGAAACTGTCACCAGAAAAAACAAAGCAACAACCTGAGTCTCTCCTAGTGTCCACCATCAGTGGACACTAGGTTTTCTTTGCAAGGAAACATCAGGTTCTGACCCCAGGTCAGCCCTCAGCTCCGTCCCCTGTCCCACTCTCTCTGCCAGAGGAGTGAGGACGTTTAACACTAGAGTCAAGAAAGAAATTGAAGAAATGACGTCTGTATTTTTTTTGTCTCTTTTTTTCACTACTTGGACGGAGAAGGTCCTGTGATTGGACAGAGTCAGCGTCACAGCTGAGATGAATGGCTGTGTCACAAAAGCAAAGAACAGACTGTTCTGTTCTGTTCTGATCCGTTCTGTTCTGTTCTGTTCTGATCCGTTCTGATCTGATCTGATCTGATCTGATCTGATCTGATCTGATCTGTTCTGTTCTGTTCTGTTCTGTTCTGTGTGAGAATGTGACGCTTCAGAAAAGCAGCCTAAATGGAAATGGGATGAGAAACAGGACATAATCGTCTTCCTCTGGTCTTTTAGTGAATGGACTGATGAAGAATAAATCAACGGGGACACTGAAGGACTGGTTCATCCATATTCATGTCTCCATCTCTGCCTTCTGTATGGACAGAAATGCTGCTCAGCGCCGATGACTGTGTTCCTGTTCTGGAGCAGCTCAACGTTCTGACAACATGTTGATGTCGAGTCACGAGATTCTGTCTCCTGGGATTTACAACAATGTTGTCTTCACGCTGCAGGACCAACCTGTGTGAAGTTACAGTCCACAACAGGGGGTCAATTGTCCGATTATTCACTGATGTCCCACATGGTTTCATATCAGACTGATGGTATATTTGTCCACAGCAGTTCTAGGACGACACTGTCTCAACATGGACGTTAGGTTTATCACCAGATAAAGAACAGTTTCTTATTCTGCTCTGAGGACACTGTGTCCCCCTGTCCTGTCCTGTCCTGTCCTGTCAGACTGTCGCTCCAACATCCTTCACAGACTGGACAGACGGACGCACGGGTTCTGTATGATGATGAACCCAAACTGATTCAGAAGATTTATTGTTGTCTTCATGAATTTACTCCCAGTCCACTCCTCCACCTCAGTGTCTTCACTCTGTCCTCACAGCTCCAACCACAGGGGGTCAGAGGGAAGTGACTAAGTCTGAGGACTGGTGTCATCCTGGACTGACTAACTAACTAACTAACTAACTACCTAACTAACTTTACCACAACAGTAGTTGGAGGTCCGGGCTCGTGTCCTTCTACCCACAGAGAGATGAGGAGGAATCTGTCCTCAGCTTTTAGTCCTGACTGGTGTTTCAACCTTGATCTAAACTCTGATGGAGGTGGTGGAGGTGGTGGAGGTGGTGGAGGACGTTAGTCCCACATCATTCACACCTAGAATGAAGAGTCAGGTCAAAGATACTTGACTAGAAGAGAGTCTACAGTGAACATGTTTTGGAGTTATACTGTGGTTTACGTGTCTTCACTTATCAGGTGAAGAAAGGAATAAAGGGCGGAGGGAGGGTGGTGTCCTGGTGGGTCCAGGGTTTGTTACAGTGAGAATGTGTGTCTTTCTCTTAGGAACCAAAGCTCTGGACCTTCACAGACACATGGAGAGGCGTCTGGGCTTCACTTGAACAGACCACGGCAAAGACCAGACCTTTTCAGCACCAGGCTGACAACAAGCAGGTCGTCTCAGCATCAACATGAAGAAAGGTCACGGCAGACGAAGATGGAGAGACAAGAGAGAAGAAGATCCAGAGCAGCTGAGCAGCCTGGAGCTTCACCTTCCATCAGACAAACTGTCTTTGTCACAGTAAATGACTGCACTGTTGTTTGGGTCAAGGAGCTCAGTGTCGACAGGGTCGGTGGATGTGGGTGGATGTGGGTGGATGTGAACAGCTCACCTGCGGTGGGAGACTTGCTTCGATCCATGTCAGTGGACTGCTGGTTGTCAGAGAGTTCTGTGAGGCCTGGAGGGGAGGAAGAAGAGGAGAGGTCAGTGAGAGGTCAGTGAGAGGTCAGTCTCTGAGGTCAGTCTCTGAGGTCTGTCTCTGAGGTCAGTCTCTGGGGTCAGTCTCTGGGGTCTGTCTCTGGGGTCAGTCTCTGGGGTCTGTCTCTGAGGTCTGTCTCTGAGGTCTGTCTCTGAGGTCTGTCTCTGAGGTCTGTCTCTGAGGTCCGATGACGTCAGAGCAGCGAAGTGGATTTTTATCATCATCACTGGAGCCAGACGGGTTTGGGTTAGAAAACCACCAAATGATCACAGAAGCACAACCTACTGCACTGTACTGTACTGTACTGTACTGTACTGCACTGTACTGCACTGTACTGTACTGTACTGTACTGTAGAGAACAAAGGTCACCACCATGGTTCAACCACATCATGCATCAAACTCACTGGTGCAGCATTACAGCTGTGTTCACATCTTTTTATTGGTCAATCAAAGACATTCATATATATACATATATACATATATACTACATATATACTGTATATCTTTGAATGTGGTGATAACAAATGGCGGTTCAGGGGCAGAATCTTGTGCACCCCTGCACTGACCAATCAGACTCAAGTATCAAATGAAATCACAGACAAAAATGTGATTTTCATTTCATTTGATTTGATTCAGTCACTGACTGAGAGTCTGTACAGAAACACAGTTGTTTTATCACAACTGGATACATGAACATGGCTTCGTGCTGCACCTTTACAATACACAACATACATACATACACATATATATATACATATATATATATACACATATCATTGAAAATAAATTGATATTGATAAACCAGTGATGATCACATCAATCATCTCCATCATCACTTTGGTTCAAGTTTGGTTGAATCCATCACATCACATCATCACCCCCACCCAACCCCAACCCCAACCCCAACCCCAACCCCAACCCCAACCCCACTCACACTGAAAACCCTAACCCTAACCCTAACCCTAACCCTCACTCGCCCCGCCCCCCGCCCCGCCCCGCCCCCTTACCACCAGCCGACTTACTCTGATATGACGTGCGGATCCTTTTCTTTGAATCTGAATAAAAGTTAGACAGGCCGCGCATGCATGACTCTGTCAGGAGGCAGGAGGCAGGAGAGCATGCCCACAGCAGCAGCCACAGAGGGAGGAGGGGGGAGAAAAGAATCCATTAAGAAAAATGTTGGGACCAATATGGGGAGGGGGGGTGAGGACAAGGGGAGAGACAGAGGCTGAGAGAGGGTTTATGGACCTTATGACCTCCCTCCTTATAATGACATAATAATCTTTTTTTTAAGATGTTAAAATACTGGGCCACTGTGTCTGTCTGGATTTAAAGATTATTATTTGGTAAATTAAATTAAATAAATATGCAATTCACTAATCAACAGTTCAACAGTGTGTGTGTGTGAGACCAGGTGTGAGGGACAGTTTTGGTTGAATGAAGATGAAAGTCTACTAGTGCATTGGTTATGAAGTCATTATATTAATAAAACCCAGACCTGAGACACTCAGACACTTTATGAACCAATGAGAGCCTGGGTTCAGGGCCAGTTTGGCTAAAACGCTGCAGCTCTGACCTGAACCAGGACACAAAAGGCCAAGATGGAAAGGAACGAGCAACGAGCAGCTCAGACCAGAGTTTGTCTTCTGGTCCACTGAGCCTCGTGACTGTCAGGGTGAGACAGACAGCTGTAGTCTGTAGTCCACACGGGGTTGGACATGTTAGGACAGGATAAGTGGAGCTGAAACCTCCATTAGAAACTGATGATTTTTTCGTTGATATTGATCTGGACGAGGCAGATGTCTGAGATGGTGAGACCAACACCCAGGGTGAACACAAGTGCTCTTTCAATCTTCACATTGATTTTTAAAGTTCAGAACTAATGCTGTTAGTTCCTCAGTGGAGACATGAACGTCTGAAAGGCTTCAAACTTTAAACCATCCAGAAAAACTGGACCCTGAGATTCTCAACCTCTGAGTCAAAGACTTTGTTTAAAGAGTCAAATCACCACCAGCCTTGTCTCACGCCTCAAAACTTTGTCTTCGTCAGACATTACATTTGTATGAACTCCTGAGATTTAAATAACTCAAGGTTCTCATGGAACCTTTTAAAAAAAAGAAAGGAAGAAAGAAACCAGGGCTCAGTGGGTGGAGAACAGGGGACGGTGTTCGAGCAGGGGTGGGTACATCAAACCACAACATGCAGAAAAGAAGACATGTGGTCCAGCCTGAGGACGTGCAGGTTTAAATACATTAAGTGCATATTGTGACCAGTCACATGATGTTGATCAACGTGTTCAACAGACATTGATTCATGATTTCACACCAGGTCTGAAAGAAGAAACTACAGAGTCGAACCAGGAAGAACCAGAGGTGGAGTCAACTACAACAGTCTGCCCTGGTACAGACACCAGAGGTGGAGTCAACTACAACAGTCTGCCCTGGTACAGACACCAGAGGTGGAGTCAACTACCAACAGTCTGCCCTGGTACAGACACCAGAGGTGGAGTCAACTACAACAGTCTGCCCTGGTACAGACACCAGAGGTGGAGTCAACTAGAGTCTGTCCCAAATTTTTTCATTTTTTCTTTTCATTGTCCTTCAGGCATCAACCAGGATTATTTAAACAACTCTTCCTTGTGTGTCCAACAGTCACAGTCTCAGGAATAATTGATCACAGAAACACTAATTAATTAGATGAATGAGCAGTCATGTCCCAGGTCTGGAGATCAGTGGTTTAGATGAATAATAGAAGGACGGAATTCAATCAATCAGTGATTTCACACAGACTCAGACTCAGATTGGACTCATTAGTCAAGGCTCCAGCTGAAGAAGACAGCAGATGAGACAGGAGAGAAGAAGACAGCAGATGAGACAAGAGGCAAGAAGATAGCAGTTGAGACAGGAGAGAAGAAGACAGTAGATGAGACAGAGGAGTAGAAGACAGCAGATGAGACAGGAAAGAAGACAGCAGATGAGACAGGAAAAAAGAAGACAGCAGATGAGACAAGAGGCAAGAAGACAGCAGATGAGACAGGAGAGTAGAAGACAGCAGATGAGACAAGAGGCAAGAAGACAGCAGATGAGACAGGAGAGAAGAAGACAGCAGTTGAGACAGAGGAGTAGAAGACAGCAGATGAGACGGAAAGAAGACAGCAGATGAGACAGGAGAGAAGAAGACAGCAGATGAGACTGTGAGTCTCCTGCAGTGTTGTCCTGGATGGACCTACTGTCCTGTGAAGGTGAGGGGCAGGTTCATGTGGGTGTAGTTACCTGAGGTGGACTGTCTGTTCCTGCGAGGGGAGCGGGTGAGGCGCTGGTAGGGGTCAGCAGCTCCACACAGCTCCAGGGTGGACAGACACAACAGGACGGTCTTCTGCAGGTAGTCCACTATGGCCAGACCATTACAGTTCCCAAAGGCCAAGCTGGAGGAGCGCGCACACGCACACACACACACACACACACAGATGTGTGTTAGTCTGACAGGGACCTGTCACTGTCACACACACACACACACACCAGAAGGTGACCAACACAATAAAGTGTCAGGTGTCATGTGACTCACAGGCCATAGGCAGAGTTGATGTCCAGAGTAGTGATCTGCTGTGGAGCTTCTCCATCCACCCAGAGCAGCTGGATGACCAGCTCCGCCTGGTACCCGGGAGGAACCCGGACCACTCTGTCCTTCACCCTGGACAAGAGACAGGTGTTGAGACAGCAGGGTCACCTGAAGTGAGCCAAGTTGTCCTTGAAGGCATCTCACTTCAGGCACGGTCCAGTGTCAGGAGTTCCACTGTTGGGACTGGCAGGATGTTGGTGCTGAGGCTGAGGGCAGCGGGAGTCGGACTCTGGAGAACACGGATTGTTTTCATTCTCCGACGGCGTGATGACATCATCAGATTCACACTGCAGACGGACGTCCAGGGACTGGGCCAAACACAGGAAGTGACGTCAGGACTAATTACTAACACAGAATAATAACCAAACCAGGGAAAGGGTTTGGACAACATTGACAAGATCAGAACATTGGAGATCCTAGATCCTGGTTGGAGGAGGAATCACAGCAGATGAACAAAAGAGGGAGGGATATTTCTGAGGTCCTAAAAGACCTTCACTGCTTCAAACCAGAGAAGATCAAAATGACCCTCAACTGATGTCACAGGTGTGACATCACTCACCACGATCTGAGTGTTGGCGTCGTGTTTGCTGAACCTGTAGAGGATGATGTGAGCTGAGATGCCGACCACGCAGAAGATGCGACTGTGAGGACACCAGCTGACCATCTGGACGGCGAAGGGGTCTTCTTCTACCAGGTCTGCAGACCGCCCGTCACCGGTCTTGGGTTTGTCAAACACCTTGGAGGTCTTAATCTTATACAGCATCTGGAGTGTGACTAGATGTAGGAACAGTCATGGAGAAATCAGGAGTAGGTCAAGTCTCTCCAGTTTGACCAGTGTTTGACCACTATAGAAATGTCTCCTTTCAATGGAGCTCAACTAAAGGCAGACGACATAAAAAAAAAAAGTCCCTTACTGGCAGATGCGTCCCAAAATTTAATGGATCCATCAGCGTGTCTGTTGACAGAGAAAGAGTTTTAATCCAAGAGACACAACATGATGAAGAAGAAGCTGAAGAATCTGTGCGACTGGGATCGGTTTCTTGCAGAGACAACACTGAGAACACTTCTTCTCAGTGACCTACCCTGTGATGATGATTTCTGGGTAAGTGTGGGAGCCTAACGTCCACGTTCCTCCACTCACCGGCCACTCCTGACACAGAGACATTTCAGACTTTCATTTTGTTTTCACGCAAAACCCTCGATCAGGTGACATGATGGGCGTCAGCTCCACTACCTTCTGGCTGTAACCCGTTTTCTTGTGTTTGGCTCCGATGGAGTAGAGGATGGGGATGATGTCTGGGGGGCAGTCGGCAAAATAGGCCGTGCAGGTCACTGGAGACTCGTGGACGTCCATGGGATAAGGGTTCTCAAAGACCGGGAAGCTGGAGGCGAGAGGACTCTACTCATTAACCAAGTCACAGTGAAGAGCTGATGTTCTGCTGCTGCCCTGAGGTTCTTCTCAGCCAATCTGTTTCATTTGGCTCCTCTGAGCAATTTAATCATTTCTGAGGAAAAAAAACCTCCTGAGCTGGACTAAAAAAAAACACATTTCTCATTTCATATGAGTGAGTGCTGTTGACTGTGGGACGAGACCAGGTGAGGTTTTCACTCATGCCAAAGGTTGGACCGTGTGAGTCAAACACCTACTTGCTCTGTGTCAGATCCACAACAATTAAGTCCTTCTCCAGAAGAACCACCACTGCATAAGGATCCTGGAGCTCTGACGGAGGAAGACAAACCACAAAGAATTCACATCTGCAGGACAAACACTGGGATTCACACTGTCTACAGATCTGGGACCAGACACTGGAGGGTCAAACTGGTGACCATGGTGATGTTTGGAATAGATGTTCTTCTTATTAACAAAATCAGAATAAATGATCAGAAACACCAGAACCTCAGCACACCTCTAGGAGGCGCCACCGAGCAAATCCCTGGACCAAAAGCCTGTTTTAAACTGGATGTTAAAAAGTGGTCAGGATTTTCCATCAAACTCAAACTTCTGTGTTGGTCTCATTTGATTGTGTTGCTGACTTCAACCTCACCCACATTTAATCCACATCACAATTCACCGCAGCTCCAAAAGGCCAGCTCCACCCTCTCCACCCTCTCCACCCCCAACACCCGTCACAGCACTTTAACACTCAAGGAGAAGAAGGAGGAGGAGAAGGAGGAGAAGAAGGAGGAGGAGGAGAAGGAGGAGAAGAAGGAGGAGGAGGAGGAGTCTGCTTGTCTTCTGCCCCTTCACATCGATCATCTACCACGTCAGGATTTCAGAATCAGAGACAAACTGTCCACCAGGGACGTTACAAATGAAAACTCCACCCAGTGACCTCACCATTGTTGTACGGAGTCTCACAGAGAACCAGAAACTCCACGATGGGATGGTCCATCTCCAGCACCGTGATGGCCTTGCCGTGCATGATGGTTAGCGTGGGTCGCCGTCCTGCCTTGTCGTAGGAGAGGCCGCCAGAGAAGATGACAAAAGGCTCACTGTGTGGAGGTGAGGACAGATGTTGGTTCAAAACCGTGTCAACAGTCAGACAACACTGGTCAGGACTGGTCATCTCAGGGTGACCTTTCAGAACCAACCAACCAACCAACCAGCCGAGCAGCTCTGAGTTATAAACCCACCCTGTGATTACGTGTAATTTGACAGATTAGAATTATAAAATAAAGCTGCACCACGAACATGACTGACGATTATCTCCAGCTGTGAGACCTTCATCACAGTCCTGGTGATCTTTGAGGGACATTTAGAAGAAGCCACAGGCAGTTGGAGGGTGGAGAACTCTTGTCCACGAATGAACCTCACCTGTTCCTGCAGGTCTTGTACTCCACCTTCAGTATGGGTTTACATGACTCCTTCCTGGCATCCCTCTGTATCTTTCCTTCAGAGAGAATAGAATTGAATTAAATCACAACCACAGAGTCCAGGGTCACCTTGACATATGACCCACACACTCACCGTGAGGGAAGGTGACCTGGAAGGGTCTGGTGGTGTTACGGAGGTTCCACAGTGTCAGGCTGCCGTCAGAGTGGCTGCACATGAACTGTTTCCCTTCGTGATGCCAGCTGACTGAGTGAATGGCCTAGAACATCCAAGAACACGGCACACGGTTGAGTCACCACCGGGGGGCGACAGTCAAGGATTTTAATGTATAATAGACTGCAGGTCGGTTCCAGACACGTTGGATCACAGCAGTAACAGCGGTAACAGCAGGTTAGGTCTGTGGTGCTGGTGTGGAGAGCAGTGAGACACCACCGGGAGCACACAGGACGTCTTCACAGGAGACGACAAACACCAGAGGACAAAGACAATCGATGCCAGGTGACTAAACTGCCCCAGTGGTAAAGAGGCTGTGAGACCAGCGGGGGAGGAAGGGGGAGGAAGGGGGAGTGTGTGTGAGGCAGTCACTGTGTGTGTTGGTGACGGTGTGAAGTTGAGAGGACGTAGATGTTCTCCACGTGTGAACCTTCTCAGCGCCAACAGGAAACACAGAGAGAACAGGGATCTGAGATCCGAGCACCAACCACCTCAGTCGCTCAACACACACTTTTACCCACAACCCACCTGGGTGAGGGCTGTGCCACAGACTGTGTCCTTCAACCTGCCCCGTCCCCACAGACTGTGTCCTTCAACCTGCCCCGTCCCCACAGACTGTGTCCTTCAACCTGCGCCGTCCCCACACAGCTCTGTCCAATTACTTTGACTTCTTCAAACAACCGTAATTGGTTGGAAAACAGGCGGCAAAATACAGCACTCACTCCATCACAAGGACACAAGAGTAATCTGGGCTTAGAACCAACACACTCTCGACACACAATTTATCTCTATATATATATACTGTATATATATACATATATATATACAGTATATATATATATATACATATATATATATATATATATATGTTACACAGAGTCGATAATGAAACCTGGAAAATCCTCAGAATATTCATGTGTATCTGCTTATTGCTGTGTCATACACTGACACACACACACACACACACACACACACACACTTGATGAATATCATTTCTAATGCCAGGCTGACACCAATGCAGCAATAAAGGAGGAGGTGTTGGTGGTGCTCACCTCGTCATAGTAGATCCTGAAGTCGGCCTTCTTGCCTCTGAGGTCCCACTGTACGATGGTTCCACTCTCAAAGCCTATGAGCAGCTTCAGAGTGTGAGAAGAAATGACCAGAAATAAAGAAGTGATGAAAGATATTCAGGTAAAGGTTCGTGTAACGACACTCATCTCTGTAATGTCATGTACATTTGGCCAGTGGCGCCCCATATGTTCATCCTCCACCTTATCCCTCCCTTTGTCCAGAGGCGTCGTTTTTTTAAATGATCATCAGTGTTAATGAACTTATTGACTTTTATTTGGTAAGGTCCTAACCCTAATGCTTTCACTACAACCTATAGTATGTGTCATCAGTACAAACCCCCGAAAAATACATGTACGTGCAATGAAACCAATGCAAAGTCTCTTTGTGGAAAGAGAACAGATGAATGCTGTGGTTCAAAGCTCACAGAGTCCAGAGTCTCCAAAGGAGATTTGGAGGAAAAAGTGTCTCCTGCACTTCGGTGCATGAACTAATGACTTCACATCCTGTCAAGTTTGGTTCAAGCCACAGGCAGGAAAAAAAGAGAACAAATCAATGTGGAACTCTCCCTTCACAGAAACCATCACTGCTCCTCTGCATCTGAGCCTGAAGAACCCTGGGCCTCACACTCCACAAACTCACACTGTGCCTGTGGAAACCTCCTCCATAATACTAACAATAACAGAGAGGAAAACCAAGGTAGTGAAATGGAGTCCAAGGACAGGACGTCGCTGCAGCAACTCCTGCAAATACAAGCAACGCAGGCCAGGAAATAATTGTGGTTCTGGTGGTGATGAGAACCAGGAGGTGGCGCTGCAGTAACTTTTGAGTGCCGTCATACCTTGCCTTCATCTTTGGGGCTGTCACTCAGATGAACCACAGGCCCTGGGTGGGTTTTAGTTGATCTGAGGAAAAGGAGAAACACAGGAAACCCAGAGATGAGAGAAGATCTCGGACAACAAGGAAACATGGAGAAGGTTAAGAAAAGTGAACATCCAGGAGATTGGAAATAAAAGCAACTGGCAGTAATGTTAATCCTCAAACTGTCTTGTGTTGAGTTTTAATGTGCGCCCCCAACAGGACAAACACTGTATGTGCAGTATTGAGTGGTGGAGTGTGAGGACCATGGAGACTGGAGGAGTTAAACATACACTGTACATGTGTGAAAAACCTCTGAGTTTGAAAAGGTTGAATCGTGACTTGAAAATTCTCTCCTCTGCAGCAGAAGAGTTAAATCACCAGAGTCTTTCACTGCAGGTAGAGATTAAAGAGTGTCTGGACATGTGGCCTCCTTCCTTCCTTCCTGCCTTCCTTCCTTCCCTCCTTCCTTCCTTCCTGCCTTCCTTCCTTTTTCTTCCTTCCTTCCTTCCTTCCTTTCTTCCTTCCTTCCTTCCTTCCTTCCTTCCTTACCTGCTCCACTCTCCTTTCTTTTGTCGTCTGACAATCAGTCCTTCTATTTACCTCCCACTTAGTAACCGAGTTCTTTGACCTGTTGACTTAGTAACAGTCTTTGAAGAATGATGGCCCATCACCTGCTTCCACCTGTTTCCTCCAAACTGATGGTAAGAGTGGAGCAGATGATGTTGTTGGTGGAGTAAGTCTGTGGCACGAGGATGAACCCCACCTTCAGCAGAATGACTTCTCATGGTTTCCACCCAACATAGACTTGGTTGGTCGTTAGACTGGTTCACATGTAATTTGTAATAACACCTCAAGTAATTGTTACCTCATGGTTATAAGCTTTCGTGGTGTAACCTGTGTACTCGGGTTGCCAAGCAACGACATTTCGTTGCCGACTTCACTGTCGTGTTTTCTGTGCATTGACAATAAAAGTAGTCGTAATCTAAGTCAACAGACAGAGACAGAGACAGAGACAGAGAGAGAGAGACAGGTTCATCTTCAGTCTACATCACAGAGCCATCCATGAGGAAGGAAAATCATTTACATCATTTACAGATAAATCAAAAGATTTTAGTCATCCATCCAAAAATATTGGTTCTGGGAATCTTCAAACATGTCAGTGTTGATTAGAGCAGACGAAACATCGAGCACAAAGCTAATCATCACCTTCATCAGTGTGTGTGTGTGTGTGTGTGTGTGTGTGTGTGTGTGTCTGCCACAGATGTAATTGTGCATCAAATATGAAGTGAAACTCGATGAATTTCACTGAGAATTTAACGCTGGGTTTGGAGTCGAAGGTTTGACTGAACCGTTTCAGGAGTTTTACTTTGGGATTGTTTTGTCTTCAGTGATGTCTGGTAGCTTCATGTTGGAACGTTTCATGTGATTCATCCAGGTCATGACATCTGATAGGGCTTTAGTTGAAAGACATTCATTTCTGAGGAACTTCATCAATTTCTGGGTGATGTTTGCAAACACATGGCCCAGCACCGGAGGTTTGAGAGAGAGGAGTGACGGAGGCCATCTATGCTCATCTGGAACAACCAACCTTGAATAGAGGGGGAGGTCTGCTACAGACCATTCTGCCTTGAGATCCCATCCTGGGAAGTTCAACTGCTCATCAACACCAGAGCTTCAGGCTTCTCCAGACGACTGTGTCCACAACCACTGCCATGCACCACAGTCTGAGAGACATAAGACATGAGACAGAAACTGCTCCTGATGTTAATCAGGAGCAGTTTCTGTCTAAAAAGGTGAGGAGACCAGGACAACTCTTCACACCTTTGTGAAGACAGTGGTCCAGAGGAGACCAGAACTACTGGAGTTCCCTCTGACGTCAACCAGAAACCGAGGACGTTCCTCAGGTTAGGAATGAAACGTCCTTCAACTCCAAGAAGAGACAGAAGTCCAGTTGCACAATGATGCAGGACAGAACCTTGACAACCTGATCCAGTGTCGGGTGATGGAACATCAAAGGAAGAACCAAGGATCCAGGAACAACTGGATCCAATTCACTCAAACAGGTTCTTCTGGTCTGGTTGTGAATATATGAATGTCTGTCTCTGTCAGCAGGGACGTCCCCACCAGAGAAATACGCCGTCTCTTCCTGTGAAGCAGCAGGACTGACAGCAGACCTCCCACTCGTGCACAACATGGTCGTGACTGTTCACTCCAGTTTGGGCTGTCACTGGGAAACAAGATGTTTGGGTAAGAAAGTGACGTGTGACTGACGTGTGAGGACAACACTGTGAACACTGTGGAGGAGGACGAGGACCAGGACGAGGACCAGGACCAGGACCAGGAAAAAAATAAACCGGCCCCGTTTGTATGACCTGAATTATGCAACATAGTTGACAAGCAACAAGAGCAACAACAACAACAACAACAACAACAACAACAACCAGAGTGGTCTGTCCAGGCCACACCTCCTCTGCTCTGATTGGTTTAAAACTGAAATCACGTGGAAGGAACGTGTGAGGACAACACTGTGAACACTGTGGAGGAGGACCAGGACGAGGACCAGGAAAAAAATAAACCGGCCCCGTTTGTATGACCTGAATTATGCAACATAGTTGACAAGCAACAAGAGCAACAACAACAACAACAACAACAACAACAACAACCAGAGTGGTCTGTCCAGGCCACACCTCCTCTGCTCTGATTGGTTTAAAACTGAAATCACGTGGAAGGAACAACAACAGTCAATACAACATCCAACAACATGAATGGACACCTGGACTGAAGGAAGGTGGACAGAAGGAACATCTCCACCCATCCACCCATCCATCCATCCATCCACCCATCCATCCATCCATCCATCCAACCATCCTTCTATGTACATTTATCTCACACCAGGTTATGAGGGCAGCATCATCACACTAACATTTAGAAGCTTCCTCCAGCTGGCCTGTCCACTAGAGGGTGCTAACCTCCCTATCATGTCCAGGAGGAGAACCCTGGAGCTCCACACCACTGACGGAGAGTCCAAGTCAATGACAACATCCCGTCCATGGACCATAAGTGAACATCTGAGCATCCCTCAACCCACTCCCCCATAAAGCCATTCACCTGAACATTTATCGCTCCCTCCATCCACTCATCAACCTCCTCCACCCTCCATTCATCTGCCGAGGATCAACACTCTAAGGATGTGAGTTCTCGCTGACGCCCACTACAGGAAGCACAGGGGAAATTAGTCTCTAGATTTAACCTGTTGTCATTAAAACCGGACACACAACAGAAGTGGGCTGCACTTCAATGAGTGTGTGTGTGTGTGTGTGTGTCAGTCAAAACACCACAGCCCTGCCAGGATCTGCCAGGAAATCAACCCAGAAATCCACCCAACCATCGTCTTTCATCCTGGGGGTGGAGGCAGCTCCACCACCACACCAGCCCCTGGTTGAACTTTCTTCATGGTCTGCAGCAGCTCCTCAGCCTCAGTGTGTGTTGTATCAATCAGTGCGACTCACAGTTCAATGGCCTTGTTCCACATGATGACGTATCCAGACAAAACGAAGGACTCGATGTTGACGATGTGTGTGTTTCCACGCTCTGTGCCCACGTACAGCCATTTACTCTGAAAGGGAAGGTGGCAGAAGGTGATCCTGGAGGAGAAAAAAAAAAAAAGGAGAAATGTCTTTAAATCAAACTGTCACAGTTGTTTATGCTGCTGTTGGGCTCCATCATCAATGCTTTACAATCAATAAGAAGAAGGAGGCTGTTGATTATTGGCTGTAAGGAGACACAGAGTCTTTATCTTCTCAGTGAAATGCTTCCTCGTCTTCTACTTCCTCGTCTTCTTCTTCTTCTTCTTTGTCAGAATAACCTGTGCTTTTAATTTCTCTGACTTGTCAAAGCCGTTTACTTCTCAGCAGCTTCAACCTTTCATTTTCTTTTATTTAAAAAATTCTGTTCAAGTTGAAACCTCTGATGATTCCTCTCCTCGTCCTGTTGACCATCTTCTACATGTGATTGAAGAAGATAGTTTTAATGACTCCACCAGGTCTGAGAGAGTCCCTGGATTCAAAGTGACTTTTCGTCTTGTAATTGTACAGACGTCCTGACAAAGCTGGACAATCACTCATTTTATCAATGCAAAACACCAGACAAACGTGTTTTTGTTTGGACTCAACGTCTGGACTTGACTGGGAGGAGAACCTCTGAAAACACCACGTTGATCGACAGCTTTCAACAAACAATCTGTGCTGGTGACTCAGAGCTTATTCTGGTGGGAGTGAGGAGGTGTTAAACCGACGACTGTGTGAGGTTCAACTGAGACACGGAGCTAAATAGAAGCAAATCAAAAACACAGATGACTCACAACAGCACGTCCATCAGCTTCCTTTATCCTAGAGCTGATTCATCGCTCTTTCTCCGACTTCTATAACCACACGTAGGTAAAATCACCGTGTAGGAGGCGAGAAGATGATAATATCAAACAAGAAGATGTTTAACCAGATGTTTCCCGAGCCATCACAGTGCATTAAAACTATTCACTGAAGATCTCTATGTGTCTCTTTCTTCAACTCCTGTGGGTTCTGTGCAGAAGCAGCCTGTTCAACTAAACAGGCCTGCGTTTCACAGCCAGTAAATACATTTAAATATATAACTCAGCATATGTGGTGTCTTTAACCCTGTAGCTGTGACTCTATTATATCAAGTTGACTGTGTTGGCCTCCAGTGGATTCATCACCTGCAGGAAGGAACGGTGTGGATTTGGGTGGCAGTCGTGGAAACTGCTGCCCCCACGACATGATGGTGGATCTTCTCCATTCAGCTTGTCCTTTCTTCTTCAGGTGTTTCCACAGGGAATCATCCTTCTTCACCATCTTCTACTCTGACACCAACTACCTCCACGTCCTCCATCAATCTCCTCTCTGTCTCCTACCTGGTAGCTCCATCTCTAGGACCATTCTTCTACCAACATGTCTCCACTGTCCCTCCTCTGATCATGTCCAAACCATCTCAATCTGTCTTCTCTAGCTTCTTTTTCTCCAAACTTCTTCCTGTCTGTGTTGTCTGAGACCTGATGATGGATCAGCTGGTGTAAATGGATGGATGAGTCTTTGCATCCCTCACAGGTTAAGGTGATTAGATCTTCAAGACCTGAACAGAATCCTGACCTTTCTCTGTTGAACTTGAGGGAATGAAGAACGGCCGGTCGTCTCTGACGCAGGTTCCACAGGTGCAACGTGTCGTCTGCACAGGCGGTGACCAACGCACCCTGGAAGATAAAAACCAATGAAATAAGTTCTGCAGACATGAAGTCCATCTCAGTGAGATCCATGAG
The DNA here is from genome assembly GCA_016785265.1 of Paraplagusia blochii. Lineage (NCBI taxonomy): Eukaryota > Metazoa > Chordata > Actinopteri > Pleuronectiformes > Cynoglossidae > Paraplagusia > Paraplagusia blochii. The sequence goes on from JAFBJS010005543.1 coordinate 803,657, forward strand.
GTTCACACTAGTTTAAGTTTTTTAAATCTATGATCCTGAAATTTGGACCAGGATGAGGGAGATCTTCAATACTGGATGGAGATATCTCCAAAAAAAGGAACGGCAGGACCAGTAACCACATACACAGCAGATATAATAATAATAGGTTGTTGCTGAATTAATATAAGACAAAAGACACAAGGACATGATAACAAATGGTCATCAACTCATGGTGAGGTCTTCTACCATGGTCCTGGTCCTACCTGGTCTTCTACCTGATCAAAAGGTCAAACCTGGTGATAACAATGAAGTGACCAGAGTTCAGTACTGACTAATGACACCAGTTCTCTCCTCTGGAATGTTTGAGTCAACAGCACCTCTAGTGGTCCTGGGAGTAATGACCCACTCACCACTCTTTCAACACTGTAGCCTGAAAAATATCAAATGTTATTGTTATGGTGATGGAGGAGAGTGGAGCCACGGAGGCTCAGAGGAAAGGACTCCGTCTCTGGACTCTGGTGAAAGACCTGACTACGTTCGGTTTTCTTCCCGTCAACTCAGTTGGCCTTGGATCCAAAAAGGAAAGACACTGTGGACTTGGACGGGAGAGGAGTTGGAGGTGAGACGACTGATGAAGAAATCGTTCAAGATGAGCGAGATGAGGTGACGGGTGGAGGCCTCGCTCTGCTGCTCCATCAGGGTCTAATGGTCTTAACACCAGGATGTCACAAGTCAAAGGGCAAAAAGGAAAAAATCTATGATCGAAAAACAAGGAGAGTGGAAACAGCAGCAGGTTCAACAACCTGTGTGACCCCTGATGGGTCCGTCTTCTGTCCTTCTGTGGATTAAAGCACCTGCTTTGAGATCTGAAGGTTGTGGTGTTGTCTGAGGTGATGGACACGTCATCAGACTTTTTATTATTTGATTTTGGTCTTTTGGAGAAGTACCTGCCTGGTGGTCCACGGACCCTCAGCCACTTTATTCTCCCAGGCCATGTGAAAGCAAACAAAGAGCAATGAGCTGCTGCTGCTGCTGCTGCCGTTCCTCTCGACTACATGAATCACACAGTGACGGGGGAGAGGAATGGGGAGGGGAATGGGGGGTGGGTGGGGGAGCAGCCTGTAGTAAGTGGCCACTTCTGTAGGTGTGAGCGAGTCAAGTCATTGTGATGATGGACGTGAACATCAGTGTAACTACAGCACCTAAAGCTGCAGCTCTGTGGAAGAAGTCACCGGAGATAAAATTCAGTTCATTTCATCTTTGGTGAAGTTCAGTTCAGTTCAGTTTTGGTTGGAAACTAAAGAAACGAGAGACGTGGACAGAGTGGGTGGAGGGGAACTCTGAGCAGCTTTCTGTCAGGAAATGCTTCACCTGGAGGGAGGGAACAAACTCACGTCCTGGTGTCAGACGTGGTTCACAGTCAGTGACTCCGTTTCCTGACTTTATTCTCTGTTTTTAGTTTGTGGGGCTGAGGGACAGTCAATGTCCACAACCTCAACACAGACTGGACTGGAGTTTAGTTAGAGAGCAGAGTGGAGAACCGGCCGACGGAGGTTCTGGGACAATAAGCTGGTTTTCATCCTGTCTGTCTGATTTTTTTAAATATTAAAATGTTTGTGGAAACAATAGTGGATTATAGTGATGTGAACAACTGCATTACTGACCATGACATCTGTCCAACTGTATCTGCTGCATGTGAAACACCTGGGGGGTTTGAAGACCATGAAGACCATCTGTTGGTCATGGTCTTCAAACTCTCTTTATTTTCTCCGACGCTCAGATGCAACCGTGGTTGTTTTACCTCGTTGATGAGAAACTGCAGTTGAAGAACAGCGGCTCCGCCCTCATGCTGACAGTAACAGTCCACTCCGGGTCGGCCCAGTCTGAGGAGGTGTCCGAGTCAAGGAACGGGTTCAGTCCATGGAACATCTAAAGACATGTACATGTTTGTCCTGGCATGGTCAAACTACGGCTCGGGGGCCAAATGTGGCCCACCGAGGGGTCAAAGGTGGGAAAGAAGAGCTTCACTAATGCACACACTGGATCTGAACCAACGTTTTTCATCGACAAGTTAAACTTTCAAAAGGAGATTTGATGGAAAATAAACAAATTTCTCTGTTTTTCTGTAGATGGCGCTGACGAGGGAACTAAACTATATGTTAAACATCATACATCACATGGTTTTTCGACCCTGCGTGGTTCTTCAACCACCGACGTTCCTTCTGATCTCTGTTCATGACAATTCAAAATAACACAGAGGACAAAGTCCTATATATATATATATATATACATATATACATATATATATACATATGTATATTCCTATGGTGGGTTCATATACTTTTCATTGAATGTTTTCAGAAGAAACCCAGAACAACAGAAGGAGAACAGTGATGAGAAGCAGAGTTTGTTTGTTGAGAGTTGACTATGGATCATCAGGTAAAGAACCCAGAGACGGTCAACGTCCAGTCGTCCTTGGACACAGATTGGAGCTAAACATGGTCCCTGACTCAGCGTCCATCTGTGTCACCCTCTCCTGGCTGCACCTTCTCACCTTCCAAGTGTAACAAGTCTGCAGGTTGGTTGTAGTTAATGGACCGATGATCCACAGCTGAGGCCACGTCAGGGTTCAATTCCTCAGGGCGTCAGAGGAGGAAGTCAATTCAGAGAAGAATTTAAACACACGGGGGAAAAGACCCTTCCACTGGACCTCCACGGGTTTCCATCATTGTTAGAATAGTGCTTCATGGAGATGATGTGAATGGACTAGAAGGTTCTCCTAGTTGTCATCACTATCTGTTCCCACACGGTGAGTCAGTGTTTCTCAGGTGACGCCGTAAAAACATCATGAGCCAAGTGCAAGGTCAATGTTGGAATAAAGGCAGGACAGGAACTCCAACCTGAATCCATCATCTCATCCACCCAGTCTGGACATGAGGTGAGGTGGACAACAGTAGTCCAACAGCAGAGAAGGCAGGGGATTGGTTGGGATGGAGGCAGGTGATCAGCTTTGTTGGGGGGAGAAGCTGAGCGACTACGTCAGGTACCATTAGGAGCTCACTTGGTGTTTGAACAGCTGGGCCCAAAGTGAGGTTCTCCTGTTCCACGGACCAATGTCCATGTCCCTCAACGTCTCCACAGTTGTTGAGCAGGAAATAACAGGGGTGTGTGTGTATGTCTGGGACTCACAGACAGACAGACAGACAGACAGACAGTCAGACAGTCAGACAGGCAGACAGTCAGACAGACAGACAGTCAGACAGACAGACAGACAGACAGACAGACAGACAGACAGACAGTCAGACAGTCAGACAGTCAGACAGTCAGACAGACAGACAGTCAGACAGACAGACAGACAGACAGACAGACAGACAGACAGACAGACAGACAGTCAGACAGTCAGACAGTCAGACAGGCAGACAGACAGTCAGACAGACAGACTGAGCTCATTCTTGTTAAATCCCTCCTTTCCTACAGTCAACGTTTGTTTCCAGACCTTCAATGATCTTAATGTTCAAACACTAACTCAGCATAAAAACATTAGCAGCAGTTCACAGTGGAAGAGCAACCTCCATGTCAACATCTCAGACCAGTTCATCAGACCACAGTCACCAGCAGCATCACAGCTGGTTCACACACACACACACACACACACACCTTTATCTCCTTGAGCAGCTCCAGCCCTCATTAACCTGAAGATGACCTGTTTTAACCATCATGGACCATCATGGCTCACAGATGCAGATGAAGGAGAATGAAGTCCAGGGAGGATTCTCTTCCATTCCACCTTCTACATTAGAGTTACTATGGTTCCTCACAGTGGACACATTCCACATGGACACTTGTCCTAGGATTCTGACCGTCCATGATGACAATCTGAAGACACACACACACACACATATATGTAAATTCATCATCAGCAGATCTCCAGCCTCATCTTCCATGGACACAACATTTTCTTCACAGTCAGACTTCTCCACCTCCCAGACCCCGACTCATGCACCGAGAATCATCATAGTTGCATAAGAAGAAGAGATCGCAAAAAAAAGAAGCAACGACACCAAGTTCAGTTGGTTCAGATGGTTTGTACTATGATGTCATTTCAGTGGTGTTGAATATCAGCCTCCTCTCTGTATCCAGGTCTGTACCAGGAGGCACTGAGGAGACCCGCACAGCCACAGCCACAGCCACAGCCACAGGCACAGGCAGAGCAGAGCAGAGCAGAGCTGTGGTCTTCTCAGTGCTTCTATAAAAAGCCTGGTGGAAGCTGAATCCATATCTTCTCTTGTCAAATCACAAGTAACCAGAGGGAGCGCCAGAGAACCTGGAGCTTCCAGCGATGGCTGCAAAGGTCTGGGCTGAGCATGTGAGCACCTTCACGTGCGTGTCATCCCGTGGTCGGCAGGATGGGTTCATGCTGCTTATGAGTTATGAGCTGAAGTTAAAACATCAATTTTTCTGATTTCTTATCTTGATAAAAGTGTGCCCCCCCCCCCAAAAAAAAAAAAAAAAAAACAACCCAAGCCCCTACTTATTTTCTTGAGCACCCCCTAGTGGTATCTTGTAATCACTAAGTGCTCTTTCCTAAAGGGAAAGGTCACATTCCAGGGGGAAAACTAATGTAATTTGACCGTAGTGTGAATGTTAGTGTGAATGTTAGTGTGAATGTTAGTGTGAATGTTAGTGTGAATGCCTGTACCAGAAATATATGTTCATATATATGAAAATGTGTGGTTTATACATATTTGACATGGACTCTAACCCTGATGACTGACATCCATCACAGCCAATAAAACCCAGGTTCTTCTTCCAGTAGTTTGGCTCCGCCTCCTTCCGTGAGATTCCTCTGTCATTGCTGCGGAGATAAAGCGCCGCTGTGTTAGTGCACGATATTAACCACCTCAGGTGATAAAAACGCTGCTCGCTGCAGAGCCGAGCGTCGGCCAAACGATGCAGTGATTTTATCCCACGGGTCAGAACCTCTGACTGTGGCAACGGTCCAGGGCCTGACAACACACTGAGGCTCAGGCTGTTAGTGCACGTCACCAGGTGGAGGGGCTCAGCCAATGACTAAGCTGCTCCAATCACAGTCTATTTTTACCAGCACACAGTGTGTGTGTGTGTGTGTGTGAGATTCCTCTCGACTCCTCGGCTAAATCTGAAAAAAATGTTTCAGCTGGAGATCCTGCCTGATTGGTTGTCCTTTATCATGTGGGTGAGATGGAAACGTCCCCAGTTCTGTTCTAAGGAGATGAACTTTTATCACGGTGCCTTCAATGCTGTGTTAATACACACGACAACATCTGCTCCGACTGCTGCGTTCAGGGGTTTCCTGCATTTCTGCAGGTAATGATTTGGCTGCCGTGAATCTGGAGCTAAAGATCTGGATCCATCAAGTCCTGCACTGATGACGTCATGCTTTTATCCTCGGAGGCAGATGTGGAAAATGTCAAGAGTGAAGAGGACATCAGTTATTTGTCGTCCTGTTCCACTGATGGACAGACAGACAGACACGTTTGTCCCACTTAAGAATGTAGATTTATCTTCTCAGTCAAACTATTGAATGTTGTGATGAATCCACGGCCACAGATTTACTGGATCCAATCACAAATGTACGAAGTACAGGTTCTGGTTTTTCTCTTCTTTCTAGTCCCATTCCTCTTTTCATCCACCTCCTCCTCCACCTCCTCCTCCACTCCTTCTGGTTTTTCTCTCAGTACCTCTGAATAGCTGCCTTTAAGTGTAAACTGCACGGTTGACAAAGGGTGAATCACAATGTGCTGAGATAAATCAACCCAGATCTACACTTGACATCACGAAGAGCGTGTTTTTCCAAACTTGCAGCCGACCGTGGTCTTCACACAGCACTACACCTACAGCAAATCACCTCCTTTCTCCTGGAGGAGCCTGCAGCTCCTCTTCCAACCCGGCTCTATTCACTCACTCCCAGATGAGACCAGCGCTGTTTGGAGCCATGACTCAATCCCATCACAGAGACAAAAGCTTCAAACAGCGGGAGACGGCGCATCATTCAAATAGATGGTGGAATAGATGCACCAGACGTCCGTGTGGAGGCTGGAAGCAAAATTAATCAATATTTTCCGATGCTTTTTGTGCCGACATTGGACCAGGATGAAAACGTCACAGCTGAGTAAAACAACACCGTTTCTCTGTCTGCATCAACTACATCTTCAGTGAATACTGATCTTCTTCTTCTTCTTCTTCTTCTTCTCTCTCTCCCTTGTTGAAACAGGAATCATCCAAGAATCAGACTCAAGTGGAGAAACATGTGAAGCTCATTGGTCTCCACTGGCTCCGTTCATGCTCAGTTGGTACTGGTCCATTTCACCATCATTATGTCAATATTAACTACTGAACTACATTGTTTTGTTCCTTTCACCACTAAATATCAATCCATGTAAATTGTCTGGGGATTTTACTTTTGACTGACAACAAGGACAAACACCCTGGAAGACAAGGTGTCATCGTCAACATCCACCACCTCATGACTCCTCCTCCTCCTCTCTGCTCTACTCTTATCTGTGCTCTAAAGGGGGAAACTCTCATCTTCTGTCCTTTTCTCCTTTTGTCTTCCCTGGCAGATCGCTCTGGATGAAAGCGGCTGACGAGGAGCTGAGGAATCACAGCCTCTGGTTGGACGTCGCTGTGTGGGTCAAACACAGGGATGAATGTAACGTGGCAACGTGAAGGGCTTTGTTGCATGTGATGGTGATAATGTCCCAAACACTGCTCACCAAGGACACCAAGTATCCCATTGTCTCCACTGAATGGCAGCAGTGGAACATGTTCTATTCTCTGCTGCCTCTGAGTTTGTGAAGCTGCTGAAACGTTTCACAAATGTGTAACACACACACACACACACACACACACACACACACACACACACACAACACAGCGACACCTGATCAGTACAGACTGGGCTGGGACTCACACCTCCTCACCATCACGTGGACTCAACACAAGTCACAACAGGCACCATGGTATCATTAACCAGACCTGGAGATGAAGCAGCCACACAGCTGCACGGAGTCAGAAGTCTTCAACTCATGGCTCCATTTCTGCTCTTCAATTTTCCACAGCGATGGTGAGGAAAGAGGACGCGACAGCAGATGTAGGACACTGAGGCAGAACATCCTGAACACACTGTCAAAAAACTAAGAAATGTCACCATCGACTTCAAGAACAACGTGAGACAGATGAAGATTAAATCTGTGTTCAAGTCCTCCTCCTCCTTGACGATAACTACAGGGGGCAGCACTGAAACGTGACGTCCATTTGACCGTTACTAACTCCTCTGCCTGGTCATCCATGGAGCACCGTGGAGCAGAGACTGAAGGACCAGAGTACAACATTCCAACACATCACTGTGGTTGGAAAGACACTGAAGGTCATGGTCCCATCATGAGGTGAGGTGTGAGGTGGGCTTCCTGAGGTTCTCCTGATAAGGTTCTCCTGATAAGGTTCTCCTGATAAGGTTCTCCTGCAGCTCTTTGTGGGAAAACTGGGGGAAAAAAAGTTCTGACTGATGTTTTCATCATTGTGAATCCAACAGTCAGAGTGTTGAAAAACACACAGCAGTTGTGTGTGTGTGTGTGTGTGTGTGTGTGTGTGTGTGAGAGACCTTCACATCTCACATCCTCCCATTCATCTGTCAGGTGTGGTGTCTCGCAGCAGTGATGTGTCTCAGTCAGGGACAGACTCAGGAAGGTCGGTCACTTCTAGTCACTTGTAAGTGAAGGTCAGGTGAGTAGAAGGAACAATGTCCCCTCAAATAATCAGCCCCCTGTGTCCAACCTTCTAGTCCACCTAAAGAAAGGAGATCCTTCACAGACGACCACAGTCCATGAAGGCTCTTCAGTCTGACTCCAGGCTCCTGTTCTGTGAAGTTGATCTTAGCAGGAATTCTTCTCTCACATCAAGCTGAATGTTCTGCCTGTTTGTCAATGTTTCCAGTATGAAAACTAACTCAACAAACCACTGGACAGAGTCTGCTGCAGGTGGAGACTGACTCCTACACCTACACCACCAGTGTCAAAACAGACCCAGAAGACAGAAGACGGTGAAGGTTACGTTTCTGAGAAGACGTCCCCTGGAAGACACCAGAGGACGAGGCAGCACGCGATCACAGCAAAACAGATTTGTGGAGTTTATGAGAGCACGGACCTGAAGGAGCCGGACACCGACTGGTGCAGAAAGTCAATACCAATGTAGAAGCCACTCAAGGATGTCTCCTCTGCTGCTGTTGTTCATGAATTTCATTGCACATTTGTCCCTGACATCTGTGAAGCTCTGAGCTCCTCTTCCCTCTCTCACCACAGCAGCAGCAGCAACACGTGCTGAAGATACTGTAGCAACAACAATAGTTTGTTGCCCTGTTGCCCAAAGGGAAACACAGTATTTATGTGAGTCCTCCTCCTACCTGGGTCTCACGCACTCACTCGTCCTCACCCATCCGTGCAGCCTGGCGTCCCAGGGGACGGGCTGTAGGGAACATGACAGCCGTGCAACATGGAATGACAGGGCGGAAAGAAGGAGGGGGGAGGCTGAGGGTGAGGGGGTGAGTACATGTTGTACCATGTTGTTATTCTGCTCGACCCACTGATAAAATACACAATACAACCAAATAAAATCAAGAAAATAAACCAGAAACATTTATCATCATCACAATCGTCCATTTCCATTCGTTCCACCCTCTTTGACTGAGGGTTATCAGATGAAACTAAGGAGGGAGGAACGGGGAGAAGATGGGAGAGACCAGGAGGTGAGTGAAGGATACATCCGTACGCCCCCGGATCTTGAGCCGATGGCGAGAAGCTTCTGCACGGGATCGAAGGCCAAAGCAGTGGGTTGGTAAGGAAATCCGTGACGCACCGTCTGTCAGGAAACAAATCACAGCAACAATGTTGTTCAATCAAAAGTCAACAGTTGATTCTGCTCTGGTGTCGTCATCTCATCTGGAGTGAAGCTGAAGCAACATCTCCACAGCCCTGGTGTAAAACATCTGGAGAACAACTGTGGACAAGACATTAAACTCCACAGAAACACTGTCAGAAGCAGCGTTGGTGCCATTTGTGTCAAATCTTCACCAATGTTTGTCAAACCTACAGAGACACAGGAGGGACACAATGAACTGATCAGTCAGTGATAATCAGACTGGAGGAGGAGCAGGAGGAGCAGGAGGAGGAGGAGTGAGACAGGGGATCACGCTGCACCCACAGGTGGAGCCAATGTCGCCCCCACGTGCAGTATCTACACCAGCTCTGCATGTATTTTCCATCAGACAGAGCTGTGACTGGGGCGTTAGCGCCTCCTATGGTGAGGCATGACATGTTTGACACATGGTCAATTAAGACTCCGTCCACAGCATTTCAAAAACCAATTAGATGTTTGTGTCCTTGAGGAGAAGGTGTATCAGCGACATCACTGAGGAACAGTGGACACAGGGAGACAAGAAGGTCAGACACCAGACACCTGTGGCCGATGGCTCATCATTGGAACCTGTTCCACCAAACTGTCCAAATGACCTTCATTGATCCTTCTTGCCTTCTTTCCTGGAATGCCAGCAAATAAATCCTCCTTCTCTCTGCTCCTGACCTGGTCTGACCCACTGTGGCCTCAAACCCCCAACCCCCAGAACTGGTCCAGACCTCGGTGTCTGTAGTGGTTTTACCAAGTCCAACAGATGAATTGGATCAAGGGACCATGAGCAGGAAACACACAAGCATCATCATCATCATCATCATCATCATCATCATCACCATCATCACATCTGTAGTGGGAGAAGGCAAAAGTAGTCCTGGTTCCTGGTCTATGTGGACTCACTGACACACTGAGGACTGACCTACCACAGGGACCAGAATCCTGGCTGCCAGAGGCTGCATTACATCCACCCACCCTCCACCCTCCACATCCTCCCCGCACACACATGCAATCTCCACGCACAGCAGCCGATAACAAGCAGATAATCCAGAGACGACAGCAGCTCTGTGTGTCACACCCTGCCTGTCTGTCTGCCTGCCTGTCTGTCTCTCTCTGCTCTCCTGTTCCAGACAGCCTCCTGTTCTAAATATAGCAGCAGCCGTTCACACACAACTGAGTGAAATCACTAATCAATGGTAGATGTGATCGTCTGAAGTCATCAATACCTTGGTTGATCCAGATGTTTTTACACACATGGACCACATATTGTGGGGACACTGAGGTGGAGGAGACGGGTTTACTGATCGTCATGTATTACTTCATCACCTCCACCGCAGTCACACTTATACTCAAGTACTGACCCACACTGTACTGTCTCCACCCAGAGCCTGTGTTTCTCAGCACCAGGGACGGATTTTTAAAGGAACGTTAACAACATAAGATCAATCGTGTAACTACGGCCGCTGCGGGTGGAGAAACATGGCACTGACATTTGTTTCTTCAGAATAAACAGTCTGAAGGTGGAGAACGTGTTACAGTGGGATCAAGTGATTGAACTCCACCCGGGGGGATGTGAACGGCACATGGAGGTGGTGCACGACTGCAGAGGTTTAGTTTACGCTCAGACACGTGAGCACAGGCTGCACACGTTCTCCAGTCTGGGCCGAGAGTCATACGGGCAGGAAGAAAAGGTGGTGCATACACCCAGACCCTCCAGAGTAGATGGAGGATGAAGACCTCTCACCTCTGTGATGTTCAGCTCATCTGGTGAATTCAGGACATTCCACAGTGCTGGTTCTGATCTGTTCATCATTTCAGAACTTCTTTTCTCTGACTCTCTGACTGCATGGTTTACATCACGTTTCCTAGAGGCTGGTAAAAAATAAGTAAAGCCATAGAAATGAACTACAACACAGTATTTTAGTCATTTCAATCCACATGGAACCCATGTACCACATCAGCATTTGAATGGAAGTGGGAGCGTTTCTGCGTTGCCATGACAACACCAAGGACAGATTGTCCCTGAATCAAACAGCTGTCCACAGCTGGTGGAAGGAATTGACCGACATATTTCTGACAATTCCGAGTCAGTAATGTCAGAAGAATGGGTTTTCATTTGACTACAGCTTTTTAAATATTCATTTATCACAGCCGAGCACGTCAGTAACATTCAGGGTAGAAGAAGATTACTGTCCAACCAACTGTCCAACCAACTGTCCAACCAGACCAACGGAAGCCGTTCACCTGACTGTGTGATGAAAAGCTGTGAGAAATATTATAAACAACTGGACTTCCTCTTGGAGAAGAAAAGACATTTGCAAAACTTTGCTTTGTCTTTCTTCATCTGCCTGAAGACATGTCTGTCCTGTCTCTTACAAAGGAACTTCTTGTCTGTCATGACCTGGATGAGTGAGAATCTACACAGACATAGAACAACCAGAGAAACAGAATCTGATCCAACAAACCCCGGACACCGCAGAAGACAGACAGACGGACAGGAACCACTGCAGAAGGTGCAAAGGAACGACAGGTCTCTGCTCAAACAGACCACTTCATTAAGCAGAGGGAAATAGGACCAGGAGGACCACCAGGTCTCATGGGAAACATTTGGAGTCCAATCTGCATCTCTTTTCACAGTTGGGGTCTGTGAAATGATAAATGCAGATGAGAAGTTTGACTGGACACCAGGTCTTTCTCCTTGTCCTTCTTCAACAACAAAACTACTGAATGTCTGTGCAGTAACATAGAACATTCACCGCTAAGACCACAAACCCTGCCAGTCCAGACAGTCTATAGACCGGGGGTCAACGCTAGGACACATCTGAGATGATCTCCTGGAACACATCGAGCTCTAACAGACAAAGCATTCCATTTTACTGAAGGGAAAGGTGGGAGACAAAGGGACAGACAAACGGACGCATGGACAGACAGAGTGTGGGGACAGTGCTGTTGTTGTGTCGTTATCTCAGCTACAGCCTATGAGTGTCTGTTATAATATGGCAGAAGTGACCAATCAGACGGGAACAGACACATTAGGTCGTTGTTGGTCAGTACTCACTAATATTCTATAAAAGGAAGAGTAGAAATGAATACGTGTCCATCATATGGACAAACACAGACTGTCCAATGCAGCAGACTGTCCTGTGGAGTGATCTCAATGATGAGCGTCAGGTCCTGACTGTGTCCTACAGCAGTGATTCTGAAACATGTGTCCCCGTCCCACGTCACAGCTGTCAATTAGAAACCATCATTGTCTACAATGGACAAATACAAGTCTCTGTGTCTTCAAGTCTACGTTTATGGTAGAAAAGCAGACAAAGATAAACCCATGAAATGTCTCTTTAGCAGGAAGTAACTGAAGGCTTTTCACTCAGCGCCTGCTCCGTCCACTAAACAGAACAAACAAGAGAGATCCGTCCGTTTTGAGCTCTTCTGTAGCTGCTGTATTGACATTAATACAGTAACATCTCAGAGAAACTACGGTGGATTTCTAATGGTGGTTAGTACAGTATATGGAGGTTTAGTCCTGTTTCATCTTCTACTGCAGCTGCACGACCAGGTCAATATTTTACTTCAACATCATGGACACATCACTGGTTTGACACCTGCTGTGGATCTCCACTACGACCACCTACAAACAAGGTCATTGTGAAGAAGCTGAGGCCGAGCAGACCAACAGGAGCAGACAGAGAAAATTAATGTAGCTTAGAAAAGTGTTTTCTATGAGAGATGGATGCTGCATCATCTCTCCTCTCCCTGGTGACATCAACTCCTCCCTAGTTGGTCCCACACCGTGGCTTGTGACAGGCAGCCGACACACGGAAATGTGAGACGAGCTGGAAGTGGAGCCACTGAGTCATCACACTGTGGAGAGACCAGAGAAGGTTGGCTGCAGGGAGAGGGAGGTGATGTCATATCTACAGCCCACGTATCGCTCTGTCAGAGGGAGAGGGGGAGAGGAGGACCTGGAGGACCTGGAGGACCTGGAGGACCTGGAGGACCTGGAGGACCTGGAGGACCCAGCTGTGAACCATGAAGTGGTTCTTGGAAGGTTTTGCTGGAAGGTTTTAGCTAAGATCTATGAGCAGCATTTCTCAAATATTTTGCAATTGATTTAAGGAAAAGTCAGTGATGAGTATAAATGAATAAATGCAGTATTGGTAAAACCTTATATCTACACAGGTAAAGTCCTACTGCTGTGGTGGACATGGAAATAATGAAGGTGTTTGTGCAACAGCTTTTGCTAAAAAAAATGTGTTAAGATGTTAAAAAGAGGTTTTACTCAAGCCTGGAAACAAAAAATGTTCTGAGTTTGTTTCTACTGCTCAGCCAGACAAGAAGGTTCAACATGAGGTCCACAGATGTTGGTGAGTTCTCATGCTGTGCTGGTCTAAGGACTGGTGAGGAGAACAGACTCAATGATGTTCTCTTCTATCTCTCAATACAAAGTATTCCATTTTAACACTGAGTTAAATCAATGAATGAATTCACCCATTGTTTTCACTTCTGTGTTACTGCAGGAGAGAAACCAGTTCTTAACAAGGTTCATGAAAGAGAGAAGTTCAATGTTCACCCAGACACCAGGTGCGTCCACTTCACGTCTCCTTTCTGAACAATGGCTTGAATATGGAGTAATAGCTGTGATCAAAGTCTATGATATTATTTTCACACACTCACATATAATGATAGGATGACAATGTGTTGTGACACCACACGTTCATTCACTGCTCCTTCACTTTAATGTCTTTAAACACAACACGCCGGCGGTTTGGTCTCTCACTAACGAGCTGCAGCTTCCTGCTCAGAACCGGGCTCTTTCTGCCCGTCTGTCTGCTCAGAACCGGGCTCTTTCTGCCCGTCTGTCTGCTCAGGCAGCTCTGCAGCAGTCGTTTCCAGCCTGTGATTCCACATCCATCCTCACAGAGATCCATCACCAACGCGGCCCACGTTCAACCCCGGTTACAACCCAGTTCCTCTGGGCTCCTCATGTAGAATCAACCCAAAATGAACCCAGTCTTCATCAGAGCCTGCTCCAACGTGCATCTCCAGCAATAGAGGGCAGGGGCTGCTATAAATACTCCCACCACCCTGTCATCACTCTCCACCCCCTCCACCCCCTCCACTCCACCGACTCTCCTTTCTCATTGAGCCTGAAGTCCAGTCCAGTCCAGTCCAGTCCAGTCCTGCCTCAGCTGTTGTCACCACTGCTAGGACACAAGTGGCCACTACTAAACTCGTCACCACGACTACACCAGTCACTCGTAGCCTGCTCACAGCTATTATACTAGTCATGTCACAACTACACCACAGGAGGCTGCTGTTCATTCACTTCCTGTGGTTGATTCCATCACAGGTGAGCGGTTTGCTGCCACCTACAGGGGGAGCGGTCATCAGCGTTGTCGCTGTGGTGCACACACTTACACAGGCTGTGTTTGTGTGAGTGTTGACATTGGAGACACGCGCGCGCACGCACGCACATGCATCAGCAGCCGCGCTCACGTGTTCACCGCGGTGAAGGGTCTGATGGTCTGAACTGTGACATTAAACAAAACAAAATCACCGACACAGATCGACGACTGCGGACTGTAATTACTCCAGTTCACCGAGGGAGGGCGACTGCGAGGGGGAGCTGTCCGCGGTGCTGAACTTTCATCTAGCGCAGCAGTTGAACTGCTCCATATCCAACTTTTACGACATCAATTATTTGCACCTTATTCCCGGAGGGAAATTAAACATTCAAACGCGGCAGCATCGAGCTGCTCCTCTCTGCGCTTCTACTCACCTTACACAGCTGAAAGTTTTCCGACACCAGCGTCTCCTGGACGTCGATTTCCTTGGGAGTTGGCGCTGCGGTGGGAGTACCTGCTGCGCTGCCGCACGATGGGGATCCGATGGTACTACCGGGAGAGGAGGTGGTCAGACCGTCCAAAACCTTCCGAAACTTCTTCATCTTCTGTCCAGTCTTCTGTCAGCGCCACTTGTGATGGAGAGGGTTGAAGAGCCCTCTGGTTCCTCTGGTTCCTCTGTTTTCCTCTCTCTCCTCTCAAATGCGGGAAGTCAATTGGATTAGGCAGCTGCACAGAAGGGAAGCGTGGCTTTTCCGCAGCGGGCTGAGAGAGAGAAGCCTCTGTCTCTCACTCTTAGGTGCAATTTGGAGAGTCACCGCGGTGCCTCATCCTGCAACAAGGAATGCGTCTGATCTTAGGATTATCGCCAATGTTGCGGTTGCAGGTAATTCATCTCATCTCTGAGCATGCACCAGCCGCTGAGGTCATCCAACTTCATCTTCTTCCTGGACACTGAAGTCGCCTCACATCCACATCTGTGTTTTGAGAAAAATCCCACAGCTCAACATCATCGAGGACCAGGACCCAACATCGTCTCGGGTCGGAACCAACGGATTCGGAAAAAATCGGAAAAAAATGAATTTTAAAAGAAAAAAAAACAAACAAAAACAAAGATAATCTATTCACTGCGCTGGTCCAAAAAAAGTATTTTCACTGCACCGCTGTTGGCAGCAGCAGCAGCAGCAGCAGCAGCAGGGTGAGAAGGAGGGGGAACAGACTGGGAACAGACGGAGATGCACTGCGGTCCACACTCAGGCCGGAAAGACACGGAGACACAGAAGGGAAGATCCGGGGCAGGGCGCAGTCAGGGTGAGGCTGTTCTCCACTGACCAGATGTTTCTCTCCTCCCCGCGGTCCACAGACAGGAGACCGTAGCTGTCCGTGGTGCTGAGAAATCAGCAGCAGCCAGCGCCGCCTCCTGCCCCCGCCGCCGCCCTCTCTCCCCGCCCTCACTCGACAATCATTGGGTGAAGAGGCTGAGGAGGAACGTGAACGACGTTGTTTGAAGTAGTATTTCAGCCCTAAAACACAGTCAACCGCGGAGCCCCAGGGCGGCACCGTCACACCGTCCTCACCGTCCTCACCGCCACGGGGTGAAGGCCTGGCCATCATGAAGGAAGGAAAATGAAGGAAAGAAAGAAGGAAGTTGGACTTTAATGATCACAGCCTGAGAGACATGACTGTGTGAACAACAACAACAACAGCAGCAGCAGCAGTTGTCTTAGCCGAGGGCGGCCCTTGACTTACGTGGTTCATATGAGAATCGAACCCAGTACTCTCTGCTTTGGAGGCAGGCCTGCTCACCACTACACTATGAAACCATATCATTATTATTAATACTATTGGGCCTTTATATGAGACACAATTCAATTCATCTGCACTTTACTACCATTGTACTACAGTATATCTATCAGTGGATAGTACTACAGTACAATTCTAATCCAGTACAAAACAGATAATGCATCCATTAATACTCATGTATACAACATTGTATTATTGCATATAAGTTGTCATCACGTACAGAACCTCGGTCCAAATGGACTCTCCTCTGGTCTACATTCTCTACAACCAAACCAACACCAGTGCGGTCCTTAAAACCTGCTGTTGTGGCTGCGGGTTTCAGACCTTTCATACTTTTCAAGTAGTTCTTCACGATACATTAGTGGACAAAACATGGTTTTGTATGTTTTCATCCATTAACTGAGAAGAAAATATACTTTACGTGACCACAAACCATCATTAGCGTTGAAATGGCTTTTCTACCTTCCAGGCAGCTGCAGCAATAACTCCGTCCTGATGGAAGTGAATGATGAAACTACTGCCGTTTGCTGCGTCACCCTGTTAATTCATTAGGTTCAAGTTTGATTCATTTGGACCTGGGCTGACAGTAAGCAACAAAATGACAGAGTTTTTGACAGACCCCACCTTCCACAGTACTGTGACATTCCATACGATACTGTGCTGCTACGGGATCATTCACTGTCATCTGTATTTCAGAACAGCACAGTTCAGCTGTCAGACCCCTGCTCCGTCCACTCCTCCACCACTTGGTAGTTCAGTTCATTAAAAGAAATAAAGTATTGTCACATATTCATTCAATGAGTCAGTGTGAAGTGACTGGATATACTTGAAAACAAAGGACATTCATTTAGGTGTGAACTTGTTTTAATGACCTCCTGCACCTCACCTTAAAATAATCCCATTAATCCCATTCCTGGACCTGAACACTAATTAGTGAGTAACTATGGCCTGATTGAAACCTGCAAGAAATTAGCAGCAAAGTGAAGGCACAAAAAGTTCTTCAATCAATTTCCAATTAGGAATTAATTCTCCTCCTCCCTTTTTTTGAACTCATATACTGACACAGGTGGAGGAAGAGGAGGAGGTGGACTTTGTGTGAAGGCTCACTCTTGAGAGACTCAGAATTCCTTCATAACTGAGCTGAAGAGACAAGCAGGCTGGCTGACTTCTCTTTGCATCAATCCATACAATCAAAAACTCAGAGAAACTTCACCACCTGAAGGATCCAACAGCTCCACCCGACACACACCTGGTACCAGAATCTTCCAGGATTACTGCCCAACACTGGTCTCAAAGCTTTTTGTTCAGCTCAACCATCAGGAGACCAGGGTCTGAGCTGAACGTATCATGAGAAACCAGGTGTTTACTGTTCACTAAACCCACTCATGTCACCAGAGAAATCTCTCAACATTTCCATCAGTTTAAAGATGTCTCAATAAAAACATCATAGTTTCGTTCAAAAGAGTCAGAAAACAAAACATGTTTTCCAAACTGACTGCAGCTACTGACCCATGGAGACATCAACGATAATGGAACATTAACCGTGGCTGTGGGTGGTTGGGACCTGGTGTTGAACCCCTCCGCCCGGTGCTTCGGTCTGACCGGATCAACCTGTGTTTCTAGGGCGGACTGTTGGTCATGTGATCAGGAAGGGTCGACTTCCGGGCGCTCGGGAGTCTGTTTTTGTTTTCAGAGAAGCTTGTGTCACTGGTGGAGAATCAGCGACAAGACGACGTGATGATGTCAGCCAGGCAGACCGGCAGTGAGGGAGGACATGGACGTAGCTGGAGTCAGAGCAGAAGATGGAGGGAACAGGAGGAGATGGAGGATGAAGTCACTGAAGTCCATCCCAGAACTTGTTATTTTTCCATTTGTTGGTGATCTGTGTCAGAGAAGTCACGATTCATATCACTGAGGGTCTTTGAAGGTTGGAGACCCCAGCACTAGTTTTGTTGTTCCACCAACAAAACTGATGGTGCAGTTGGTGAAATTCTGCACCAACAGTAACATCAGCCTTGACCTGCAGAGTAAAATGGTCGGGACAAAGAAATCTCTCTGGAACTAATCAGTCGTGAGAAGACACCAAGTCAGACCTGGACTCCAGGACAGACCCGGACTCCAGGACAGACCCGGACTCCAGGACAGACCCGGACTCCAGGACAGACCCGGACTCCAGGACAGACCCGGACACCAGGACAGAGCCAGTGATCAGATCAGGTCAAGGCTCCACATCAATCAATTCTCATAGGTTTGTTAACTTGAAGGAGGGGCAGCTATGATTAATAAGTGTTATTGATCTCCTTCCTTCCTGTCAGACAGTCCAACAAGTCATCAACCTCTGTGTGTGTGTGTGGTGAAGCAGCTGATTCCCAGGTTTATGGTTTATCAGCGTCCTCTCATCTCTGGGCCTCAGAGACAGTGACAACGTCCACAGCTGAATGACAGACAAACTGAGTCGATCAATGAGACGTTAATCTTCAGCCTCCAGACACATCCAATCAACCGCGACCTTTCCTCGCCGTCACAGGCTAACTTAGCAAAGAATCCATCATTACACGCTGTCCCCATCAGTCGGCCCACCAACACCCACACCCACACCCTCTGGCAGTAAATCCACTCCAACCCTGGATCCGTCAACCTCCTTCAACAAACACATTACTGTATAGTTTAGGTCTGAACCTCCAAAAACAGCAGCAGGGAAGAAAAATGCTGTTGGAAAAGTGAGGCACATCCATTCATCTGGTGTTAAATCAATCTGCAGCGAGCCCATCAGACCCCACCCCACCCTCATCAAGTGCCTTTATTCTCCACCGGGTGGCGTTCACCCCGCCTGCAGCCCAGCCTACCTTCACAGTCTGCCTTGGCAGATCAATGGAACAGCGTGAGGCGAGCCTTTTAATTGAGTGCAGGTGGTTTTAATGAGGCCAGGTCCTGTTTTCACCCTGCCCTTTAAGACTCTGCCCTACAGGTGTCCATCCTCCAAAGGCTCGTCAGGCTGCCTGAGAGCTGACATTTTCACCCCGGCTCAATACTCCAGGGTACAAATGAGGGGCTGTGCACTTAACAAGAAATCAAGCAAATCAGTCGCTCTGGTGTGGATGGTCATGTGACCCGTTGGTCTATGTATTGATGTGTTCAGCACTTGTTTTCTTTTTACTGGAGTTGAACAGATTTTTTCTCCATTTTGTGAGTGAGAATACATGTGGGAGAAGAAAACAAACAAACAAACAACTTACCTTGAACACAGGGACAGTGGAGGAGCCACAGCCAAGAGCGGAGGTAGACTTCTGTCCTGCTTTGGGGACGTGGGTGTGGGGGTTGGAGGCCGACCCATCCGGACAGTCAGGTCAGCACTCAGGAGTTTCTAGGCTCCATCTGGTCAGAAACAAATTCTGACCAAGCAGCACTTCTCCATTTACCATCACTGTGCTGATTCTGTTCCTTAGACTTTCAGATGTTTAGCAGATCTTTATGTTCTAAACTCTATACACAATTATAAATGTACAGTACATAAAACATACGTCAAAACTAAAAGTTGGTCCGACTCAACAAGAGAACATTTCTTTTTAAGATATTTATTTTTCTATCCAAAGTGAATACAAAAAAAGACGACTCAACTGTTTCTGTTTCCCCTCCGTGGTTTATCTGAGGAAACACTGATCTCTCTGCAGCTCTGCAAAGGAAGTTCCAAATGTAAAGATGTTCACAATGTGGGATGAAGGACATGAACACCTACATTTAAGTACTGCAGTGTTGAAAACACACTCTTTCTTTCATTATTTTGTAAACAGTAGATGAGTTCATGTAAAAGCAGCAGATTGATGATTAAGGAGAGGGAACTGACCTCTGATCAGTTTGGTAACTTTAGAAAAATACTGGAGGAAATAAAAATACAGGTGTAAGGATGGTCTGTGGGACAACAAAGACATCTGCAGTCTCAGAGTTCAATACTAGTTCAGCAGCAGCTCGTCTCCACCTGGTTTCTCTGTGAACCAGTAGCAGCCCCAGTCAGACTGATGCTGTTGCTATTGCTGTTCTTCAGAAGTACATGTCCTGGAAGAGGTTCTGTCCCATTTCTATGTACGCCTCCTTCTCCTGCGCTGACATCTGCTCCACCAGCTCCGGCCTTTGGCTCACCTCTCTGTAAGAGAAGGACCGGCCCCCCACCATCACCACCGGCTCATCGCCAACCTCCTCAAATTCATCGTCGTCATCTTCCTCTTCCTCCACTCTGGGCTGAGAGGGCTTGGGGGGCGGAGGACCCGAGGGTAGGTCGTCATCCGACTCACTGGTGTCGCTCTCTGAGTCGCTGGCGTTGGCAGCGGAGATGAGTCCCTTGGCCGCGGCGTGTGCCGCTCCTCCACCCGCTCCTGCTGCTGCACCTCTCTTCTCATGGATGAGCAAGGCTCGCATGACCTCCTCGTTCTCATCAGTCTGACCTATCCTGAGACCTGCCGCTCCATCATGGCCTTCAGAAGCGTCTCCACCTGACGGGACAAATATATCCTTATCAGCAACTAGTTTTGGGCTTTTATATGTTTTCATAAAAAAACATAGAAAACTTTTACAGCTAGTAAAAAACCTGAACATTGAAGATCACAGATAACCACAGATGACATTATATTATGTATATATGAACTGAGTACTGTTTACTGCTGCCTTAGTCTTGAGTCAGTGTGATGTGATGGGGTTTTAGCAGCAGGTTGTTGTTCAAAGAGCGCAGCTGAGCCCAGAGAGGCTCAAACATGTTGATTTAAGACAGACTGTGTGTCAGAGCCCACTGTGAGGGGCTGGGGGTGGGGGTGGAGGTGGGAGGAGACCTGGGCTGACCGGCAGTTGGCTGGTTCAACAACAAAGACTGAAATGAAAGGTCAGAGCAGATCCAGAAAAATAGAGTCGTTTGTCTACAGCTGTCTGAGGAGGAGGCAGCAGATGAAAAAGATCTGCTTCTGCTCATCAGACCTGTTCTGGACAACCACATTTAAACGTAATCAGGTGACAACTCACGGCTCTTCAGGACGTCCGGCTCCCTGTACGCCCCCTGGACGGTGCTCTGGGTCATCCAGACTGGACGCTCCTTCGGAGGTTTGCCTTCACCGGCCTGTTTCTGTTGCTCCTCCTGCTCGTCCATGTTGATGACCACGTTCTGTGTGTACAGGTCGGCGTAGGCGGAACCTTTCGTAGACCACGCTTCTCGGTGCGGACCGCTCGTGGCGTTGGAGGAAGATGCTGCGGCTCGTTCACGGCTGGAAGACAGACATCATCCAGAGACGACAGTGAGACACAGAAGAATAAAGAAAATCAACTCCGCTGTGATCAGGCCCAAAAAAAAAACACCTCTCTTTGAGGGCAGGGATTTCAGCGGGCTCTGGTTCCAGCAGATCATGGGACAAGTTGACGTCCTCGGTCTCACGCAGTAACACGTAGATTGGTTCAATCTGCTCATTGAAGCGTGCCACTAGTGTTCTGGCGTCTGGGCACACGGACTCGTCTTCTTCTACTTCCGTTTGACAAAAGGTGCAGTGAAAAGTACCTGCAGTCAGAGATAGGGGGCAGAATTGATATCGCTGTCACTGGTTAAAAGCAACAGACTTAATGGCACCAATGTACAACGGCATGATGGTGTTCAGTGTCCACAGGTTGACCTAGTTAACACCCAGATGCATTGACACCTAGTGAACTACAGACAACTACAGACTGTGGTTCTCCATGACAACTCATGAGAAGTTGTCATCTCATGTTGATGAGAAGACACAGACGCTTCCTTAAAACAAGAGCTCCCCCTGGAGGTTACACATTATTAAACCGCCATCTCATTTCCCAAGTTAGAAAAATAAATAAATAACAGAAAATATATAATAATCAAGTTGTTTAGCTTTTCCTTCCCTGAAAATCAAATCAATCTCCTCTTTGTCTCCTACCTGGTAGCTCCATCTCTAGGATCATTCTTCTACCAATGTCATGTCTCCACTGTCCCTCCTCTGAACATGTCTAAATCATCTTAATTCATCTTAATGACTATTTTATTTTAATGACACTCATGTTTTGCAGTGTGGGACTAGCACTGTTTACATTACAGCAAAATGTTGAGATGTGATTTTTACTGGCAGGTTGATTAATGCCATGGCCCGACATGGGAGGGCTGACTCCTCAGGTCAGGACTCAGATGTCCACCTACACATGAAGGCCCCAAATCTTAAGCTTTGGAGGACAGAGTTGTACACATTTTGGCCAGGGAAGACAGGTGGTTTGAGGGAGGTGTAGTTGGTAAAGTTTTGTTGGAAGAAAAAAAGAAAAACATCTGTCAACGGGCTCTCTGTAGGCGGTGGATTAAACCACAGCCTACAGAGCCCTTTTGGGAGCAACACCCAAAAGTTTCCACCCTCAACAACATGTTTCACACATCAAAGAGTCATGTGACCAAAAGCACTCTGACAATGATGGTAACCACCCATCAATACCCACCAAACAACTGGTGTCACACTTCACAGGTAAACCCAGGCCCACCACAGGAGGGCCTTGAACGACCCCCTCTCTCACCCACAGGATAGAACTTCTGTTACTCCCCACTAACAGTTAGAACTGAAGAAGCCTCGTGGATAAGAGGGGATGAAAGGTTCTCCACAAAAAAAAAAAAAAAAAAAAAAAAAAAAAAAAATGTTCAACTTCAAAAAAAAAAAAAAAAAAGAATGTCCAACTTGCCTAACTAACCCGTTCACCTTCAAATATTTAGAATGAATAATGTATGTTCTTCTACAACTATATTGTGGTAACACATCAATTGTTTTATTCTAATGTTTTCCACTAAGCTCTCACTGACACAGTTTTCAGGCAGTGCAGATATATACACCCTGACTCCTGATCTGACATGAAAATAACTCCCCACTAACAGTTAGAACTGAAGAAGCCTCGTGGATAAGAGGGGATGAAAGGTTCTCAAAAAAAAAAAAAAAAAAAAAAATGAATGTCCAACTTGCCTAACTAACCCGTTCACCTTCAAATATTTAGAATGAATAATGTATGCTCTTCTACAACTATATTGTGGTAACACATCAATTGTTTTATTCTAATGTTTTCCACTAAGCTCTCACTGACACAGTTTTCAGGCAGTGCAGATATATACACCCTGACTCCTGATCTGACATGAAAATAAAGACGCCCTGAATTCTTATCATATTTTCTTAACAATTGCACAGGGGAACCAACTGTGTATCCTAGCAACAGTGCTGTGTGACGGGGCGGTGGAAGCAGAGTGTCTCATTCTGACAGGCTGAAGAATGAATACAGTTTATGAATGAACTATGTTTCACTTTCAGCACGAGTCAAAGATGACATGAAGCTCATTAAACCTAAACTGTGATTGCACTTGCAGGAGTGAGACAGTAGGATCTACTCTTCAATTATCCAGATGCAGATTCTGCCCTGGACGACCCGCCCCTCACCCTTGTAAATCCAGTCCTTCTGCAAATACGCTCCAGTCAAAATGAGCATATATCACGCAACATTTTGTCTACCATTTTGTGTCCAATCCTTTGCCAACGCAGTATTACACACAATACTATTACAATCTTGCAGCTTGTTACTACATTTCTTGGCAGAGAAATGTACTTAAGCCTGGAGGCTGTTCTCTCTAATCCTGCTGCCATGATGAAGCCATATTTATCCAGAAAAAAGAAAAAAATGTAATTTTGGTTGAAAAGGTTATGAATACTGGAATGTTGCCAGGTGAGATAAGTTAAAGAGAAAGAAAAATAAGATGTGTCTTTACTTTAGGGATGTCTGGTAATATGGGTATCCATAGATATTAGTTCATCATGTAATATCTGTAAGAATTTATATCAGTTTTTCCTCCAGTAATGAAAACCTAATACCATAGTAGCTGATTTCACCACATGATGTGTGCAATAAAAACCTCTTACTGGGATAAACGACTGCTCTCAAAGAGAAAGTCACTACATGGCAGAGAAGACAAAAAAAGTTCCAGGACCAACGCAGTGTTTTCGAAGTAACTGCTAAACTCCAGTTGGTATCTGATGGGTTACTTAACTGAGCTATGACTGCCATCTAGAGGTTAACTGCAATGAGGACACCCTTTCCACAACACCAGAGACCACTCACAAAAGCTTTTTGGTTTGCTACATGGAATCACTTTGTTTTTTTTTCTCACCACTGACCTGTCATGGGGTTATACAGCTGGTTGGCCTCCAGGTCAGTGAACGTGGAAAAGCAACAAGGGCATCGGAAGGAGGCACGGTTGGTGGAATCTCGTTCATCCGTCTCAATGCGCCTTCGCATGTGATCCAACTTATACTTGATCACATTGACCATTACCCTGTAAAAATGAAGATCAATTCACAAAGCATGTTATTGAAGACCAATTCATCATGATGACGACTCTGGATTACTTGTGATAAGTTGTAATGGATTTATAATAAAAGACAACTATATATAAACAATAAATGTATTAATATATATTCCCTGTATTGTTAACATTAGAAGACATGCAATAGCAGGTAGATAAATAAATCAAAATTAAATCAGTGATTAATCCAAGTTATGACACTGCTTGTATGGATAAATGCAAGGAAATATAAACAACAGTTTGCTTCAAATTTAGCTCTAAGTTGATTTAAGTGGATAAAATTACTTAAGTTTAAGTCCAACCAAAAGCTGAGGTTGTGAAACACCTTAAGGGTGAAACAGCTGCCATTATGAATGAATGAACTTATAAAATGGCCCCACATACACACACCTGTAGTTGATGAAATAGTAGTTGTGGCGCGTGGTCTTTCCATCGGGCGCCGTCTCCACTCTCATACGGCACTTGACAAACTTGTCGGCCTTCAAGGTGTTGAGCACCGAGCGCAACTGTTTGCGTTCGAACTTAAGGAGCTCCAGCATGTCTTCCTCGCGTACGCATGGGTTTCGGATGAGCACGTCCAAGGCCAGGGCGTGCTCCACTCCGTAAAAACCCCTGACTACCTGCTTGGCTAAGCGCTTCAGTGCCGTGGGAACCTCGGTCAGCAGGTCTGGTTCCGTCATCTTCACCTAAAGGACCAAGGACAGCAATTAAAAAAAAGGACAGTTGATTATTCGTTAAACCCAATTAAGCCCTAATGATTTAGGCTCTGACACCTGAATGAACACCGGATCAGGACGTCAACCAACCAAGTTTTTTTTTTTTTTACGGATAGTGATACTGCGGTATTCGTAGCAGCGTTGAAACGGAAAAGGACCAACATTAAGTCACTCGATGATGCTAACCGACTGCTCTCTTCCGCTCCAACAACAACAGACCAGAACAAACGGGCCGACTCAATTCCACCGCCGTCATCTTTACTAGTCTCATGAGTCTCAACTCATTTTACTGCGACCAAAACCGCGGCCATGAACGAGTCACAAATAATAAAAAAACACACCGAGTTTTTTAGCAGTTACAGTTACCTGTCACTTGGTTTTAGGCCAAACACATTCAATACAATAAAAACTTACTCTGGTTTATCTGAAGAGTTAGCCAGTACGCAGTATTTCCGGGTGAAAACACCGGAAGTAAAACAGAGGACCTGATCACGTCACGACCAATGAATCTGCGAGTTGTGCAGCGAGTAGAAGGGTTGATCAGCCAATCGTCTTTGACCTATGGGCGGTTCTCCCGTTGTTTTCTTCCTGGATGCTGTTGTCACAAAATGGCTTCCCTGGACAGAGTCAAAGTGCTCGTTTTAGGGGATTCTGGTGAGTTCAGTGACGTGTTTGTGACTCCTTGTTGAAAGATACACATTTTCAACTTATAATGTTTTAATAAACGGGCTGTGTTTTACGTCTGTTTTAAACTATGAGCTTCTTTGTTGTGCAGTATGGTATTAGCTGCTCAATGAAACTGCCATATATTCCCACCATCCACTCAGCAGTCATATTCCAAGGAGAGCATAGCTTATTGTCCAACAAAGGTTATTTCTGGATTTCATTTCTAGACGAAACATAATGTTCTAACAAGGCGAAGTGTGTGTTTGTGTGTGTATTGGGGGCGGCGGGGAGGGCTGTTGTTGTTGTTGTTGTTCAAGTGGTTTAATTCAAATAAAACACCTTGACATTTCACTTTTTCATTTGTACAGGGGTTGGCAAATCTTCCCTGGTACATTTACTCTGTCAAAATCAAGTCCTGGGAAATCCGTCCTGGACTGTTGGTTGCTCAGTGGATGTCCGGGTATGAATCTTTTCACAAAACTACTTCATCAATTTATTTTAGTCTATGAAAGGATCTGTGTATGATTGTAGCAAAGGCAAGGTGAAGATGGATAAAATGGAAAACATTGCAATTCAATAGGTCCATGACTATAAAGAAGGAACCCCAGAGGAGAAAACCTACTACACTGAGCTGTGGGATGTTGGAGGATCTGTCGGCTGTGTCAGCAGTGTCAAAAGCACCAGGGCGGTTTTCTACAATTCAGTTAACGGTAAATCTTACAGGTTTCATTTCCCCCTACAAACCCTGATACATCACCACTTTGACTGATACTTAGGGGCAATGACATTATGTTATGATCCCTTTTAAGGCATTATTTTGGTCCATGATTTGACAAATAAAAAGTCGTCCCAGAACCTCTACCGCTGGTCTCTGGAAGCTTTGAACAGGGACTCTTCTCCAACTGGAGTCATCGTTTCCAATGGGTCAGCAAAGGAAAACTTTTCAAGGCCTGACAGTTAACTCATGGACTAAAATAACTTTTTCCTTTACAGTGACTATGAAAGAGAACAGTTTGCAGAGAACCCTGTACCTCTGCTGCTCATTGGCACCAAGTTGGACCAGATACCAGACAACAAACGCAGTGATGTTCTGACCAGAACGGCTTTTCTTTCTGAGGACTTCAACGCAGAAGAGATCAATCTAGTGTGTAAAATTCCAAAAACCAACACCCAGTGTGGTTAGGTAGTTACTTGAAGTCACACCACCCACTGATCCTAGCTGTCAGATTAAAATAAAATATATTCAAAAGAAAAATTCTGTCACCTGCACAGTGACACTGAAGAAATGTATATTCTTGAAATTCTACATGATTCCAATTACATTTCCTAATTGTCCCTCAAACCTTTCAGCCAAGTTACAATTATCAGTGGCGACATCTTGTGGAATGTTCAGGAAAGGGCACCTCACGTCTGCATTTGAATACTATTGAGAAACACGGTTTGCATAGAGGCTGTTTAAGTTGAACTGTAAGGTAAAGAGAAAATAAAAGGCCTAATTATTTTCATTTGTACTCGTCAGGACTGCACTAACCCCAGATACCTGGCTGCAGGCACGTCCAATGCAGTGAAGCTGAGTAGGTTCTTTGATAAGGTGGGAAACACCAGTTTAACTTCTTTCTTCTTTTACCAATGACATTTCTCACTTGCCACAGATTTCCCCTCCTCCCTCAACACCTACGTTCTCAGAAAAATAAAAGAAATCAAGTAGCTGCACGATATGAAAAGCCAGTTAACAGACGTGGTGAACAGCATTTAATTTTTGGTGATACAATAAGTAATGTTATTTCCTTCAACAGGTCATTGAGAAGAGATATTTTACGAGGGATCCTAGTCAAGTATGTTTGTTTGGTTATTTTGCCTAAAGGAAACTAAAAAAGAAAATCAGAAATAACTCTTTAATTTAGAAACCAACACTTGTTTTGACTCAAATGTTGTTTGATGTTTTTCAGATGACTGGTTTTACAGACAGAAAACGATTCAACTTCAAAAGTTTGCACTACGACTGAGGGGAGATCAAACTTACAAACTTTTAACCTTGGATTTGTGACATTGTGAGGTGGTAACAGTGACTTTCACCTCATCCTTTCAGTCCATTTTAGGATCAGATGAAACTGTGACCTGATGACTTTTATTTGGCCCAGAGATCATTCACAAATCACACCATTAAAGTGTTTTTGTTGCTGTTGAAAAGCTTCAAAGGGAAATAGGAATATTTCTTATGTGAAACATGTTTACGTATCGTGGCATTTTCCATTAAATTTGTTCAGAAATATTTTGTCTGGTGTCAACCTTTAAATACTTAAATACTTTAACCAATGCTGTCTGATCGTTTTTCACTGCTTCACGTCTATTCTTTGAGGAGAAGTTGAAAGACAGAATATTATGGTCGAAGTATTTTTTCTCAGACAACATTTTTCTCTTTCTGTAAAGTTTTCTTGATCCATGGGAGGAAGAAACGTATCTTAGTGAAGACGTGAGGGAAGCTGGAATTATTGCAGTCCTCTGCGTGTGTGTAGGCTGTAATTCCCTCCAGTTTATTCTTACAGAGAAGCGGTCCTCCAGAGTCGCCCTGTTTGAGAAGGAAAAAGAAAACCCTCTGTGTAAGGCGCTCGTTGACAAATGGACCAAAGTCCGGTCGCCACGGAAATGCTGCTGAATTACCTGGCAAACGCCTCCTGTGCTTTTGTTAAACTTGGTGCAAATCATGTGACCGCCGCTGAAGTGATTTTGCCAAATAACTGCGCATTCGAAGTTGAACTGAGTTCTCTCTAGCGCCTCCCTCAGTACATTTGATGTAAGTTTATTCCTGCCTGTTTTGCCCCAGCCAGCGACCACACAGGAGAGATTCGCCAGGACAACCTTGTTTTTCGCTGGTAATGCGATGGTGGCCACGTTCTTGTTCAGTCGAGCTTTATGTTGCAGCTGCGTGAGAGGTGACGGACATTACTGCTCGGTGCAAAAGTGTGAAAAATAATGCAACATTCCAACCTTCAAGTAGAACGAGGCAACGCAAAACCAGCAACCAGGGCAGGTGTGAAACGAAAGAGTCTTGCAGATCTTACCTTGAGTAACATGATGTCAAAATCGAAATTTTCAGAGTATTTTGGATGAGGAAGGAATTTGGACACTTGGATGTGTTGTTGACTTTTTTCCCGGTCTCTTAAGTCGTGGGCCCCGAGTATCACAGTCGTGGTTTCTCTGTGATGTATAACATAAAAACAAAAGGATGGAAATTCAGTCAAATTCAGATTTGAAGTGAACGGGTTACAATGCTGTTATGACCATCATTCAATAGATCACTCCCCAGGTCTAAATCAGTGACAATCAACATTATTCATAAATAAATATATACTGTACACACACACACACACATACATAATATATATACTGTATCTGTACGACAAAGTTACTCAGTATCTACTTTGAGAAATATAACAACAACAATGATGATAACGATAAAGTCACCTTCTGCAGTGGGCTGCAGTCAGAACAAAGTCGTCCTGAATGAGAACTCCACCACAGAAGTGTCGCCCAGCATACTGCAGTGAAGCCATGTAGGGTCTGGAGTGAGGCTTTGACACGTGACCGTTCACTATTTCATCCTCAGTTTGTCCTGAAAAGATAAAAGAAATAAACCACGACGGGACTCAAGAAAAAGGCAGTAGATAAAACATCATCATTCATCTCACCAGTTGGAGAACAGAGATGAAAAACCAAGAGAAGGCAGAGCAAATGCATGACTGTCAGCGTGCAGAGGTAGAGTTTGGCTCCAGGTTTGTAGCCTCGTCTACCACAGAGGAAACTGTGAGGGCAGGTGTGAAAGAACACTGACAGTAGATGAGATCTCTGCTCTGCTCGTTCAACTTTGTCAATGTTCATCTATGGAGGTTCAGATCAGAACCCTCCCCATCAGTTCTCTCCATCACAGGGGCGGACACCTCGGGACCAACTACCGACAGAGATGGACCACATTTTTTTCAACACCAACCAGGTTTAGTTTGTCACCTGAAGTCACTGTGCTGATGAATATCAGAGGGAGGAAAGTCTCTTTGTGTAACTGTCAGTTCACAGCTCTTTTGCTTTCATTATCATCATTATTTATTTACTTTTTTAATTGACCTTCAGTTGCATACACAACATATCCTTCTATATGTTATAGATCATTGGCACGACTGCCCTCTTCTTTTGAAAGTAATGACAAAAGCTAGAAATCAAATGTCGATTAAACACAGAACTAAAACACAGTGGAAACATGAAGGTTTGGTCACTGCTACGTAATGAGAGCTAATATCTAAAATAGACGTAATCAGCCAATCTGGTCTGCGCTGCATGATATATTCTGTCCACTTCTTCTTCCATGGTAAAACAAATACATCTCTGGTGTCACAGATCTGCCTCTGAGGTGACGACACCAGCTCTTTATTTGAATCCTTGTCCTTTTTAAACCGATCCAACGGCTGCTCACTTCAGGCATTTTGAGTTCCTTTGTTGTTCCTCTAACTATGAAAGAATATGTTTTTATTTCAAGTAAGAAAGTTGACAGTAAGTGAAACCAACAGTTCAATGTGAAATTTCACTGCACTTCCTCCTCCACAGATCAGCGTGGATGGAGAAGCTGTTTAACATAATACAACTGTATTTCTTACAATGTCCACTAGATGGGAGTAATTTCTCTATATAAAGATAACTGAGGCTTTTCATTAACAAATGACTTCAATGATCTATCTCTGCTCTGACCTTCAGTGGTCACTAACTGTGCAGTCATGAATCTGATTTAATCTAATATTAATATTAATACCTTTTTGCATATGGTAACGTTCACATCTGGGGCTGTGTATAATGGTGTGTTATTGTGGTTCTACATTCTACGTATGTCACTTTTGTTATATTTCATATCTTTCTACAACTTAGCTCTGGTTTCCTCTGGAATGCTGTCGTAGGAGAAGCAGTGATGAACAAAAATTCCCCCAGAGGAAAAAAAAAAATGTAGTCATGAACATCATGAACTAGTTTGACCAAAGTAAAGGTACAAACTGCTCCTGCAGAAGATCTGGTCCAAAGAAGACAACAACAACAAGCACCACCACCACACAGTAGACATGGTCTGTATTGGTCATCAAACATTTTAAACATCCACCTGAGTATTTCCTAGTACAGTTCTTCCAGTGGAAAATATTACCAAATACTTTCAGCTTAAATTCTGGGAGGCTCCATTAACCAGACCTGTGTAGTGAATCCTATCAAACAATCATCACCGTCATGCAAACACTTCACGTTGCTCACATTGTTGTTAAATCACATAATTAAAAAAAAAAAAAAAAAAAAAAAAACACCTTTATATATTTCCTCTTTCTCCCCTCTCTAAAAAAAAAAAAAAAAAAAAACCTATTCAGATTTCTTCTTTCTCTCCGTTCTCTTCCCGCAGCAGCGACGAGTGCAGAACAGGCAGGTTTTTATCGTCAGCCACAGGACGGTCAAGGCAACTGCGGTCAAAAAGCCAATGACGTCCAGACTGTGGTACTGGATCCAGTTCAGATCGTGAGCGGCCACTCTCAGGTGCGAGGCCCCTCCGTGTCTCATGACAAACTCGGTCCAGAACGCAGCCAGGTCCAGGGGCGAGACCGGACGATCCAGGTGAATCTGGGACAGTTTTTCCATCCTCTCTTTGAAACTAGGGGAAACATGTCAAATCAGAGGATGATGATGATGATGATGATGATGATGAAGATCAAGCTGTGAGCTGATGGTTGTATGAACTGAGAACGTGCATGAAGTTCCCACTACTATAGTAATACCAGAGTAATACTATAGAATGTGTATTTTGTGAAACTTTATTCTGAAATAACTCATCTGTCAAAGACTTTGAATACTGGTTTGATGGATCACAATCAGGGTCCAACTGGACCAGTGCAGGAACCATGGTCCACAGAGTGTGCAAGAAGAACTTGAGAAGGAGCTGGACCAACCTCTAATGTGAACCTTTAATATTTTCTGCACAGGTTTCTTGTTTAATCTGCGTTGGAAATTCTGAAGGTGGTTAATTACCAGATTAATGTTTAATGAACTAAATACCACAGAAATGTGGATTTGAACACAACTCATATTCAAGTGATCGTAGCTCCAACAGTCACTGCTCGTCCACTTGGTGTCGACCCACAGAGGAGACTCAGAGGACACAGGTCCATCTGAGTCATCATAGCTCAGGTTCTGAAAGAGCTCCAAGGCTTGGACAAACATAATAATAATAATTTTTTCTAGGGCAGTGGTGGCCTAGTGGTTAAGGAAGCAGACTTGGGTCTGCAAGGTCCCCGGTTTGAATCCCCCCTACCACCAAGTTACTGCATGGTATCGTCCCCACTCACTGCTCCCTGGGCGCTCATTATCTGCCCACTGCTCACTTTGAGGATGGGATAAATGCAGAGGCCAAATTTCATTGTTGTGAATCAAAATGACAAAAAAAAAGGAATTTAATCTTAATTTAAGAATTTAATAATAATAATAATAATACATGAAATATAATTGGTCGCTCTCTCTCTCTCCAGACCCACTGTTGCGCTTACATCCATTTTTTCTGAATATTTATTATCAATGTATTTGTTTATATCTCTGTTCCAGGAGGAACTTCACCAGCATTGAACACAACAACCATATGAATGTGAATGGACTTCCTCACCCTTTGTCCTGGACCATGGTGTTCAGAGCAGTCAGCAGTTGATCTGAGGTAAAGTCATGGATGCTCATAGACAGTGCTACACCGCGCACTACGAAGCGATGCACGTTCTCTCCCTGATCGCCAAACAGCGGGAACATCAACATGGGAACGCCATTACAGATGCCCTCGTAGATCCCGTGGGTGCCACCGTGGGTCATGAAGACTTTGGCTTTGGGATGACCTGAGGAGAAGAGGTGAAGCTGCTCAGGAATGTTTCCTAGTCATCAATACATTGATTCATAAATGAGTTGAAACACATTCTGTTCTGTGACATTATGACATTATATAAATGTATTGTATTATTTTATGGGCTGGACTGAAAACCCAAACAGGTTTTCACCAGGTCTCAGGGTCAGAGTTTGTTATTGAGATGTTAATATTTCCCTGCTCTGTTTTTCCATGGTTGTGTGGAGCAACACAACTGAACAGACCTAGGAGATCATTCTGTGGAAGCCACTTCATCAGCTTTACATTCTCAGGTACATCCTGCAGTGGAGCTCCAGTGTATCTCCACAGAACCTGGAAGACACAACCACAGTAAAAGCTACTAGAATATCTGACACTCGGATACAGGAGGTGAAAACAACAAACTGGTCACAGTCAGTTTCACCCTTTGTGGAATTCGTCGAAATGCATCCAAGAACATTTGTGCTTTCTCCGCTGGCATTTTGGACACCATTGAGCCCAAGGTGAAGACAATAAATCCATCGTCTCCGGAACCTTCCACAAACTCGGCGAGGTCCTTTGTGAATAAGAAAGAGAGAAAACAACATTTACTCAAAATCTGAAAAGAACCAATCAGTCAGAAAAGAATGGGACTGTGATATGAGGTGAAGTTGTCTTTTTGTTACCAACTCCCCGCCCATTGTTGAGTAGGTTTATCAACAGCCAGTCATTAATCAACCACTGTTGACCTCTTAGCAAATAGACCTGTTCTTGTAACAAAAAGATCCTGAGGAGTCACGATGACCTCAGCTACATATATTTATATATAAGGAGTGTATGTAAACAACACAGAGAGCAGGGTGACAGTGTTTAGTTAGGCAACAGTAAACCCTTTGACTATGACCTGGTTGACCGAGGACCTTAGATCCTCACAGTCCATATGATCTGCACAGATAAGTGAATGTGATCAATGCTTTTTGACTTTACACACAGAGTGCAGCTGGTCCAGCACCACGGTGGTGGTGATGGTTCCTTATACTCACCGCTGGCAGAGGAGATCTCTTCATACAGTTGATGCCTCCAATGAAGACCATGTTGGGCATGACAGGTCGAGCATATTCAAAGGTAAAGTCGTATCGAAGCAGCCAGATGGCGCCGTGACTAATGAGGTCAGTGAAGGTCATGCCCTTAAAATATTCCCCAATCATTTCATCGTAGTGGCCGAAGAGTAAGTGGCACATGTAGCTCTCCATGGCAGACATGAACATGTTCTTCACTCTCTGTGGGAAATTCATGACGTCCGTATTACCTGAGAAGAAGGCTGGGACATAGGATGTGGGCATGGGACACTTGCTTGCCCTCATATCCAGCTGACAAGGAAGTCCCCGCAGGAAATAAACAGCAGGAATGTCAAAGACCCGAGACAGCATGGAGCCGCAGGGAAGGAAAGGGTCTGTGAGCACGGCGTCGTAGCCACTTTCTCTCAGTCGGGTCATCAGCTGCTGGTTGTCGAGCAAAGTTTTACAACCTCTCAAATGTGTCGTGGTGAAGTTGACAAAGCGCTCTATATTGATGAATACGTCGGTGATTTCTGGCGGCTTCTGGAACACTCCATCCGCTAGATTCTTGAAAGATCCGTCCATTTCAGCTTTAGTGAACGGCACCGGGTAGAACTCCTTCTTAAAGGAGTCTGAGTCGTGCATCATCAGGCTGCTCTCGGGGACCAGAACCAAGACCTCGTGGCCTCTGTCGACCATCTCTTTCACCAGTAACTTCATGCTCAGCCAGTGGCTCCCGTCCATCGGCACCACCAAAAGTTTTCCCCCCTGGACAGGCATGAGACAGAGGCAGCAGAGCAGGGCCGTGCAGCCCAGAGTAGAAAACAACAGCTCCCCTCTCATCGTGGCCTCCTCTCTGTGCTGGACTCCAGACTCTTGTTAATGTTCCTAATGTTCCCAGTGTGGAAGGAGTGGCTCCGTCTGAGTGTGTGTGTGTGTTTATGTTCCTTATTTAAGGGGAGTATAAACTGATTCCACACCAAAGTCATTATGCAACCTGAGCCAAGACAGAGAGACAGAGAGACAGAGAGAGAGAGAGAGAGAGAGAGAGAGAGAGAGACAAAGAGAGGAAGAGAGAGAGAGAGAGAGAGAGAGGGGGCGGGGGACTCCCAAAGGAAAGCGTGCTGAAAACTGACCAATCAGAGCTGGACATAAGTTAATGTCTACCTAAGTTGAACCCTAAACTCTGCAGTGTAATGCTGAATAGACATTTCTCCTGCAGTTCAACAATAAGGATTGTGAACTCTTCACTTCACGTGCACTGGTTTTGTTTCTCTTTCCTGTTGCGGCCGTGGCTCCGACCAGCAGATATTATTTTAGTGCATGTTTAACAGCTCACTGTCTGTTGTCACGCACACACTTTCACCTCAAACCACTGCCATGACAAATTGCGTGCAAAGCCAGTTGTAATGTGACACCAACACCCTACACATGGACGGGGTGGGGTGGGGTGGGGTGGGGTTGGGGGGAGGTGTGTTACATCAAACTGAGAGCAACATGTGTGGAATTTAACCTCTGGACGCACTGTTTCTGAGATGAGATGAGATGCTTTTCAGTTATTTAATGAAGTCAGTGTCTCACGCGCACACACACACACACACACACACACACACACACACACACACACACACACACACACACACACACACGTACGTGCAGGGCCAGCAAAGCCTTCTCAGAGGAAGCAACATGGGTTTTATGAATGAACCTCTTCCTGTCGGCCTGCATGACGGACCCTGTTCCTTCATCTGGTTTCTTTCAAAGAAATGATTTAATCTGAATATGTTGAAGTTCATATGTGACTTAAGGTCCATCTCCACTTGAATCACTTCATTTTCTGACAAACACGCTGTAGGAACTGAGGTATTTCTGCTGGACGTCACCTTCAGCAGATGGTGGCCTAGTGGTTAAGGAAGCAGACTTGGGTCCTCACTCACAACTCCCCAGGCAGCTAATGCTAGCCATCGTTCACTTTGGAGATGGGTTGAATGCAGTGGAGTGAGTCACGACGCTTTCCTTTCCTTCAGCTTTCAAAGCTGTTGGTGCTTCAACCCCCAGGACCTCCAACAGTTCATGGTTTCGTCTTGTGTTGAACAGACGGATGACCTGAGATGTTACGGTTCAGTGCAAAGGAGGTGAAGACACACAGACAAGCTGAGTCCTGTCAGTGGTTTAGGCCTGCAGCACAGACTTGAGGCCTCAATTAAAGTCAGTCAACAACTGACTCCGTTTAAATGCAAAAATGTCAATAACAGGAGAAAACATCCTAGAAAAAAAAGTCAACGAAGACAATGATCCAATCAACAGTGGAAACTCAACCCTAACCCTTGGACCAGACGTTGTTTCCTCTGAGAATTGATTCCATTTCATTCATCAACTTTTAAAGACACATCAGTGAGAAATGAATCAGTTCAACGTCCATAGGAAACTGCACATTTAACAGACATTTATGTGACTGGAGGTCACAGCCAAAAGTGTAAAACAGTGACACCTACTGATAGAAGAAGAATTATCAGAAGGGCCGCACCCAGTAAACAGGTTGTCAGTCTGACAGCAGTTGATAACAGGCAGCAACAAGAAGGACTGGCATGGAGTATAGGGAAGTATTAATAATTACTCTTTGACTTGGTGTGTCAAGGAGAGCCAGGTAAAATCCAGGTAATATTACCTCCTTCTTTTATGCAAGGATGAAAATCCAGATTCCTACAAATTGGACACGTATGTCCAACAGTCAGAAACAGACTCCATGAGGGTGGTTCGAGGGCCCACGTCCACAGGTGGGGGTTGTGCTGACAGACCAACACCGTGCAGGACGTTTGGCTTTTACCAAACAACGCCAAGAATGGCCACTGGCGCAGGTTCACACTGAGCACATGTGACAAACGTGACAGAGTCTGGAGACGCCGTGGAGTTTGTTCTGTTGCAAACTTCTCGGGCTTGACAGTGGGTCAGTGAAGGTGTGGGGTGGGGTGGATTTCTTTGGAGGGCCCCACAGTCCACCATGTGGCCGCCAGTGGAACTGTCAGAACTTAAGTCCACAAATAACTGAATAATTTCTTAAAAAATAAACAAAACCAAAAAAATAAAATAAAATCAATAAAACGTCACATCATCAAATGAATATTCAGAAGTTCTGCCAGTAGGAGGCACTAGAGCTTTATGGGTGTATTGTATGGTATTTTCCCCTGTGTTTATAATTAATTCCCAGGGTTGCAAAGTGTATTATAAATAAAATGTATTATTATTATTATTATTAACTTAGAGATTTCAACCGTCATGGACGGGTTAGTCTTGGAAACCTCTAGTCCCACCTCTGTTGATATCCACCTATGAACATGTTGGAGCCACAGTCAAAGGACTTTTGACTGTTTTTTATTTGCTACTTTCTCCACAGTAGCACAAAGCAGCCCTAGAACAGCCTGCGCCCCACTGCTTTAACTCTCAGGCCACAGGCTGCCTGTAAATAAATCTAGTCTAGGCTGTCGAAGACAAATATTCCTGGAGGACGAAAACACAGCATCTGATTACCATGCTGTCAATATATTGTCTACAGTCTTCAACAGTCACATGGTCTGGTTGAACAACAATCCCTCTTCATCTCCTGCTATGGTGACATCAGACAGTGTTAAGTGTAGACTGGCTCAGACTTTCAACATTTTCACCTACTTCCCTTTTGTTAATGCAAAAAAGGAACAGATGGATTTCAACCAACAAAACCTCCAACAGACAACAGACAACAGACGGACGACCTGAGATGTTACGGCTCAGTGCAAAGGAGGTGAAGACACACAGACAAGCTGAGTCCTGTCAGTGGTTTAGGCCTGCAGCACAGACTTGAGGCCTCAATTAAAGTCAGTCAACAACTGACTCTGTTTAAATGCAAAAATGTCAATAACAGGAGAAAACATCCTAGAAAAAAAAGTCAACGAAGACAATGATCCAATCAACAGTGGAAACTCAACCCTAACCCTTGGACCAGACGTTGTTTCCTCTGAGAATTGATTCCATTTCATTCATCAACTTTTAAAGACACATCAGTGAGAAATGAATCAGTTCAACGTCCATAGGAAACTGCACATTTAACAGACATTTATGTTGATCCACAGACAGCAACAAGAACAGAACCTGAATGTGCAGGTTTGGACCAGAGAGAAGAGGAATGAAGGTCAGTGGTAGAACAGACGGAGTCCATGAGTTTTAATGAAAGGGAGAACAGTGGAATGGGGAGGTTACAAGGAGCAGAGGAGGAGAAGGAGCAGGAGTTTAGATACTGAAGATCAACTGTTCAGAGCAGTGGAGACTGTGGAGGAGACTGAGGAGAAGAATAGGGTGGAGTCAGGATGGAACATCTGGAGAAGAGAGTCAGGAGTGATCTGAGATAGAAGAGAGTCAGCTAAGGTGGAGGGAAAGGTGGAGAGAACAGCCATGATGGATGGATTAGAGACACTAGGAATAGACAGGAGACAGAGCTGGGAGTGGAGGAGTTAAAGATGCTGCTGAGATTGTCTTTAGGAGAGACAAGGATGGACAGGATCAGGAATGAGGGACATTAGAGGGACAACACAGATAGGAAGGTTTGGAGAAGACAGATTGAGATGGTTTGGACATGTCCAGAGGAGGGACAGTGGATACATGTTGGTAGAAGATGGATTCTTGACACTTTCAAAATGTCAGTTCTCAGCATAGTCAGGAATTAACTCAACAAATAACTTCTTAAAAACAAAAAAGTCAACAAACATCATCAAATGAACAATTAGAAGTTCTGTCAGTAGGAGGCAGTAGAGCTCTGTATGGTATTTTTCCCTGTGCTGCATTGTCCATAAGCCTGAATAACATTTTGGACAGCTATTACTGACCACTGACACTGTTTTGAAACAGTTGTAATTATTTCATACGGCAAAATGTGTTGCTGAACTTAACTTAGTCATTTCAACGGAGTTATTAGAAATAAGAATGTTATGTTTACAGCGATAAAACCATTATCTATTCACCAAAATACAGTCACACCGTTCAGTTCTCATGTCCTAGGAACATGAACGAACTGTAGGAATGGAAACCTCCGGTCTTGGAAACTTCTAGTCTCACCTCTGTTGGTCTCCAGAACAACGGCATCGTTTCAAAATGGCCGACTTCCGGTCTGTTGTTCCTTTGAGAGGCCTTTATCTCCACTCTGTTTGTTTGGTCCAGGTTGAAATGTTGGTAATCGAGTCAAGAATTACAACTTAATATTAGCGAAAATGACCCGAGAGGAGAAGAATGAGTTCGTCATTGTCAGAGGTTAGAAAGTAGAAACAACCTGCGCCGGTGCTTTCGAGGCAAACTTCCATTGACAACCACCAGATGGCAGCAGAGCTGCACAAACCGGATCCTCTGTTCCGTTTCACTTCTTCTGCCGTTTCCCCGCCACAGTGTCTGACCTTTTGTTGTCTGGTGTGTTTGGTCAGTACTGCTGAGTCAGTCGCTCTCTCCAAACCCTGTAAATACGCGATACAGTCACTTTATTTTACCTGAATCAACCATTAAACCCTGCAGGTACTAGAGCTTGGACCAGAGCTTGTAGTGGGGACGTTGACTTTAGGTTCTTTGTTACAGGGAACAGGGAACACACTTCCTGTAGTTCTGCTGTGGGCAAACAGGTGACAATAAGATGTATTTGGCTGAGTTGGACCAGTCACTGTTAAGAGCCTTGTCTCAGGCTAATGAACATCACAGCTACAGACGTACTGTACTGTACTGTCCCATCTTGTCAGGTCCTCTACTGTAGTGTTCTTTTCTGTCCCATCCGGTCCTGTCCCACTCAGCCTGTCCTGTACCATAGGCGTAGCCACTTTTCAGTCAGGCCCGCCCCATCCAATGAGAGGGCTGATCACACTTGGCTATAATACTCTGGGGTTGGCCCACCCTAATTTGTTCTGGGCCCACCCATTTTATGGGTTCTGGCTACGCCCCTGTCCTGTACTGTCTTCGTTTGTCCTATCCTGTACTTTACTGAACTGTCCTGTGCTCATGGAATACAGTTCATTGATTTAAATATATATATATATATATATATTTCTTTAACACTTTTATTAACCCAACAAGGCCTGTGACCCACTTTTGGGTCTGCGACCGCCCAGTTGAGAATCACTGGTTTAGAGAGTACTGCTCTATGGTTTGTGCCGTGTATAAACTCTGACAGGACATTTCTGGTCCGACCCTGGTACTGGGCCAGTGTAGACCACCTCGACCCCTCCCACACCAACAGCTTCCTGGACCATCCACTGATCCACGGGGTTAAAGCTGCCACTGAACACAGCGCAGTAACAGTGACATCAAACCTCTGACTCGTCTCCATGGAGAAGAGACTGGAGACACGAGCAGCAGCAGCAGCAGCAGCAGCAGCAGCAGGTCCCCGGCTCTGACCCCGCGCGCAGAATCGCTGCGACCTTGGAAGAGAGGAGCAGAGAGGAGCAGAGCGCACAGAGGAGCACAGAGGAGCAGAGAGGAGCAGAGAGGAGCAGAGCGCACAGAGGAGCAGAGAGGAGCAGAGCGCACGGAGAGCGCACAGCTCCCCCTCTCACTGCAGTCCTGTCCGCGGGTTGTCGGCTCACTGGGCGCCTCTCCTCCCCCTGCTGGAGCGGGAGAAGAAGAAGCCACAGTTGAGAGGAGTATTTCTGGACCGGAGTCCCGTCTCTGCTGGGTTTCTGTCTGTCACCGTCCTCGGGCTCCGGACCAATGACTCGGTGAGGAACTGTCTCTGCATCACGGTAAGAAGTCTCTCTTTCACAGCGGATGAAAAGCAGAGTTTGCAGTTTACTGTGGCCCAGGTGGCGGCGCTCTAACCCCGGGATGACTGTTTGACACAGGTGAGCACAGCGATGTTAGTGCGGCATGTGCGTCTGCCTCTGCTCCACTGTACCAGAGAGGAGCTGAACTGCGCTCGTCGTCAATAAGTCGAGAAGAGGTCGAAGATGAAGACTCTCCGGACGGTTCTGGTTCTGATCCTGCTCTACCAGGTGAGTCCACACGGGGGGACGAGGCTCGACGTTTATTAAAATTTCCATT
The DNA here is from genome assembly GCA_016785265.1 of Paraplagusia blochii. NCBI lineage: Eukaryota > Metazoa > Chordata > Actinopteri > Pleuronectiformes > Cynoglossidae > Paraplagusia > Paraplagusia blochii. Next base: position 844,447 of record JAFBJS010005543.1, read on the forward strand.
ATTGTCCAATATGATCGAACAGAAGTGTAACTGGATTAAACCCTAATTCTAATGTAGTTTTCTCCAGAAACTCCTCTCACTGCGCTGGAAAATACTGAATATTTGACTTTATTTTCCTTCAATCACAGGCAAGAGTTCAATTCACTGTAATTCAGCAGTGAAACAAACGGCATTTATTTCATTGATGTCTTTTAATGACATCATATTTATAGTTAGTGTATAATTAAAATCGTATACGTAGAACAGGGAGGGAAATTAAACTTCAGTGTTTGATGGAATCTCAGTGCTGCAGCGTGTGTGTGTGTGTGTGTGAGTGTGTGTGAGTGTGAGTGTGTGTGAGTGTGTGTGTGTGT
>JAFBJS010005543.1:851169-890268 GCA_016785265.1 Paraplagusia blochii
TCATGTGATATTTTTGCAGATTTGCTGTGAGGAAGCGTCTGAACCTGTAGGATTCTGTCTCCCTTGCGGATGCGTCCGTCTATTGCAGCGATACTGTTTGGATTGACCTGGAGGACACAGTGGAGAAGATGAGTAAAAACAGTTTTTCAATTTCTTTTTTTCTTTTACACATTCCTTATTTTCAGGGTTAGTCGTTGGTCATTAACCTGGGGATTCTGGGTAATGTCCTGGTTCTTACCTCTCCTATGTATATCCCAAGGTCTTCCTCATCATCGGTTCTGTAGCACACGGTCAGTCCCAGTTTGTCCTGCTGCCGCAGCTTACACAGCTCCACCTCCTGCAGTGACAGAGGGTGAGTCAGTCAGAGAGAGTGATGAGGGTGGAGGTAGTTGTCGACCAGCTCTCACCTCATACTCCAGCTCCTCCTGTCGGTCCACTTCATGCTGACTCACATCAAAGTAGTCGTTTGGGTCGTAGTAGACCGGTTCTGTAAATCTGGAGAGGACATAGTATTAGCAGGACAGACAAAAAACCAGAACACTTGATTTCTGGACGACGACTCCACTCCAACTCACAGCTCGCTGAACAGATACGGCTCCAGTAACGGGGGCAGAGGAGGTGACGGAGACGGGCTGGGCCGGGGCGGACTTCCACAGGGATGCTGCCCACTCTTTCCCACAGTCAGCATATGCTGGAAGCTGATGTCCGTCTGGGTGCAGCTGTCCACGCAGTCAGCAACGCCCATGGTCACCGGCCCGAAACCGCCCACGGCCCCTGCTGCTCCCACTTGGCTCCGAGGCCCCCGCCTCAAAATGTTGGACAGTAGGGGGTCCCGTATGTCCAGGATGGGGTCCCTGGAGAGACGGGACAGTTCCTTCCCATTAACCTGTAAGAAAAGACAGTCAGAGCCTGAGACTGAGTCACATGGTACGGACGAAAAACACAGGAAATAGATTTTTAATAAGAAACAACAGACAACAACAGAGGAGGACGACTGGGGAGGACTGTCCATGTCAGATCAGGGTCTACAGTGGGGAAGGGGTCTACATTGGGACTAGTCTACAGTCAGGACAGGGTCTACAGTGGACCAGTTTAAGGTTAAACACACACACACACACACACACACACAGGGTTGTTGACACCAGATCACAGAATAATTGACTGTTTCAGAAACCTTCAGTCGACCGTCAGCATCAATAGAGCGCAGCATGTTATTAATGTGACTCTTCTGTGGAGAGAAGGGAAAACAACAATGTGGAGGAAAATTATTATGGAATTAAACTGTAGTAGCAGTGAGTGATGGAGCAAAACATTATATACATTTAAGCAGCAGAGGGTGGAGAATCCTGACTCCACAATGAGAACCATAAGAATAGTTGAGAACTCCTTAACATACAGTAGTTACTACAGCAAAGTGTATTTGTTGTCAAATATGGTTCCTGCTTTTCATTACAGAAGACAACTGTAGTCATGTGACCTGCAGTGATTGGCTGATCTGAGATCCAGGAAAGGCCAAGGCCGAAGAAGATGAAAATGTGAGTTTTTCTTTAAAAAACCTTCAATAACCTTTTTCAGTGACTGTGGGTACGATTCCCAGCAGCTCAAGACTCTACCCTAACAGAGCAGGTTCCATTTTCTGCTTTTTTCCCTCCTCCTATGCGTGAATTACTGCTCAACACTGCCCCCAACATTTCCAGTGGTATATTGACAACACCTCCGAAAATTAACTTAATTACACATCCTAAACCAGATGATGTAAAAACCAAAAAAAAAGCATCAAAGTGACCGGGGCAATTTTTTTAATCAAGCTGAGTTGTAATTTTACTAGAATCCACACGAGGCAGTAGAGAACTCATTGTCTGTGATCATCTGTGATTTTGGCATATTTTGTATCGACTCTTTCATATGAACAGCCTCTGGCGTTGGTCGTCTGCTTCTTTTCGACTGCTCTCTGGCGCCCCTCCTGTTGTCTGCAGGAATTACATGTCAAATCAATTTTCCCAATGTGCAGCAAAGCACAAAACATTCTCTTTACTTTTCTTTTTCTTTTTTTTTTCTGCTTCAACTCCACCACCACACTGCCCCCTCTGGTGTCTTTGATCCATAGCGCTCTCATTAATTTTCCTCGTTCTTTTTTTTTTGCTCTGCCTTTTCCATGTTCTCTTTTTATTCCCCCAGAGCCCCCCCACCCCCTTAGTTTTTTATTCAGCCGTGCTGCCTCAGCAGTTCTGTTCCGTGTCCCCTCCCTGGAGATGACAACATCTCCTGGTGTTTCTGACAGTCCGTCTCTAAGTGTGTGTTCCTTCTCCTCACACTTAATGCTGCTTCATAAATCTTGCTGTCTCTCCTTATAAGCTGACCTCATGTCCAATCACGGTCTGTGCTTCAATTTTGTTCTAAGTATCGTAAATATCGACACTTTATTTAATCTCGTAAATAAGAAATCAAACATGACAGGGCAGTTTTTTTTACTAATCCTATAAAGTATGTAAATAAACTTTTTTTGGAATATATTTTCTACTATGTTCAATAAATATTGCATTCATTTTGCAGAAGAAAAATTTTCTTAAAATGTTTTTGTTCTTATCGACCCTTCAATTTTCAGACTGCCCAGCAGGGTACCGCAACCCCCCACTTTGACACTCACTGGTCTGTTTTTGGTCTGCTACCATAATGTCACAGTGAGAAGTAGTGGAAAAGAAGTTTTTGGACACCCTTAGAACTACACAATCTCAAATACTATCCTAAAAAAAAATTTTATGTTTCAGAACGTTTGTCTACCTTAAACAGACACAAACAAATACAAACAATAATTATTTTAATTTGGTGATTAGAAGAAAAACGAACTAAACTAAATTCTTGACACTAGAAATGAAACTTTGTCAGTATTTAAGTCGAGGAATCACTTAACAATTTGATGAAAACTAAACAAAACACCATCAAATTAATATTTAGTAGTTCTGCCATCTGCGGCAGTGGAGCTAATGGGGTGTCTGAAAACTTTTTGCACCACCATCTGTGGGTGGAGCAGGTGGAGAGAAAGACAGAACAGAGTAGAGGCAGAGGCAGAGGAAGCAGCGAGAAACAACAACAAATTCTGTCTTTTACGAAAAAGATCTCAATGCCTAAAACCAGGACATATCTCCCAGCTGCAGTTTGGAAGGTTACACTTAGGTGGCGCCCCTCTCCCTGTCTGATATTGACCGTCTCATTTGAATAAACACGCCGGGCGCTTTTTGTTCCTCATTAACTGATAACTCTGAGGAGACGTTGATGGAAAAACTGCTGCTGAGAGAAGCCTCCTTTGGTCAAATCCTAATGAAACAAACAGGTGAAGATTGGAAATTGCTTCATTATCTCTGGCATCTTCACTAATGTTACATATTAGTTCATTTGTGTGAATAATTAGTAATAAACTAGGAGTGAATTGGCAAAATGCTGATCTAAAATAATGTTAATGTGCAGAATATTTAATCTAAAATGATGTTTTACACTAGAAGATATTTTTGGTGCTACAGAAACTTCCATGTCCTCCATGTCCTCCTTCACTGCATCCATCAATCTCCTCTTTGTCTCCTACCTGGTAGCTCCATCTCTGGGATCATTCTTCAATGTATCCACTGTCCCTCCTCTGAACATGTCCAAACCATCTCAAACCATCTGTCTTCTCTAGCTTCTTTTTCTCCAGACCTTCCTGTCTGTGTTGTCCCTCTAATCACCTCATTCCTGATCCTGTCCATTCTTGTCTCTCCTAAAAAGAATCTCAGCATCTCCTCCACCTCCACCTCTGCCTCCTGTCTTCTGCTAATGTCTCTAATCTATGCATCTTGTAGTAACATAGTTGTAATAGTCTTGGTGACATTTATGACCTGGAGGTTCCAAACTTGCTCTCCTGTCCTCCAGACTCATTCCTGTTCATCAGGAATTGAACCGTCGCCCCAGTTGATCTCATTTTTGTACCTATTCATTTTTGGCTTTTTATAAAAATATGTTCCTCCATTCATCACAGTGAATAAGAGCAGATGAGGTTTGTTTAATGGCACTGGTTTCCATGGAAACAGCCTCCTGCTTTACAGTGGCTGGGGCAGAAGAAGGAGAAGGGAGTGGCTGTGGGACTGAGAGGAGAGAGGCGTGTGTGGGGGTGCAGTGGTCCTGCTGCAGGAGTGTCTGAGTGGGTCAGGTGATCTGTGGAACGCAGACGGGATCTCAACATGGTGCATGTGTGCTGGGGTGGAGGTTCTGCTGACCGACACGTGTGAAAAGAGCAGAAAGTGATGAGATGTTCTCCACTTCTCCAGTGGGTGTGTGGGTTCCACCAGTGTGGGCTGAATGAGAAGCAGCGTTGGTCATGTTTAATGTATGAGTTCTGTTCTTCTGGCAGGAAAAGACAGGGTTTTGGATTTTTAACTGATCCCAGTTTGGTCTAAAAACGCACCTGTTAAATAATCTCCAGATTTAATCTAATTTAATCTAATGAGGTGAAACCAGTCTGAGAAAATCAGCAACAGTGAAATCAATGTCATTTCTTCTCTGTTTTCCAGTCATTTCTTGGTTAATTATATTTTTGAACCCTCTCCTCGTGTGTCAGGGATTACAGTGGGATTAATCAGCCATCGGAACATTTACACTTGCTCTGCCTCTAATCATCACTTGTTACTATGGAGATTAACTTTTATGGTCACAGTCAACACGTTGCCTCTTGGCAGGTTTTGCTCTTTTAGATTCTTTGCTGTTGAATTCATCATTTTTACCTTGTGAACCATGCCCCCTAGGGGCCAGAGTTGGGACTGCAGTAGTTCAGCCCAGATTACATCTACGTTGTGGAAACCATCATAGGATCATGCAAAGGATACATCTCATACCAGTTGTAGGACAGTTCTTATACCAGTTGTAAGATAGCTCCAATACCAGATCTAATATAAAGATGGCTGTCCTCTTAACATTTAAGGCCACTTGGCAATTTCGTTTTGGCTGCAATACAACAGCAGCCAGCAGGGGGCACTCAAGAAGCTATTGCTGCCTTCTTTGAAAATGTATTTTTGTATTGACTTATATAAAGTAGTAAAGAGTTAGTTAACTGGAAATCACGTCTTGGCTACAGAACCGCTAATGGCCACCATGTTGTTAACAGTGGCTGCTACACAACACGATAATTCTGGCCTACAGTACAATAATACTACAACAATGGTCAGTAACATAGTTAGCTCCTGTAGTTAGCTCAGAATCAGTCGTGAGTTTCGTGGCCTTGTTTTATTTCCTGTTCCTCCTGGTGTTTCCAGTCTAACACCTTGTTCTCACTGGAGAGTTTTCACCTTCTTGGCTGAGCCTTTCAGCACCGCTAACCCTCGACCCCTCAGCCCCGTTCATGCTTCGTTAATACAAGTCTCACTGTGTTGACTGCAAACAACACCAGGACTCTGAGCCTGAGCCTGAGTCTGAGCCTGAGCCTGGTCTTCCTCAGGCAGCGCTCGGCTTGTTGAGCCGCTCACATCCAGTCTGTGGTCCCAGTTGGCAGGTAACCGTGGCAACGCATCTCTCTCTCTTTAATATCACACTTTAGCCCAGCTTTACCGGCCTGTCCGTTCGTCCTGTTGCCTCAGTGGCTCTGTAGCACCAGCAGGAGGCGCCGCCCATTCCTCTGATCTGACTCCAACGGTTGTAATGACTGTGTAGTATTACTATGATCATTATGGAGGTCAACTCTTTAATGCCGACATTGTCCGGGGGTTGGATTAGATGATGACCACTGGTGGTCATTGAACAATAATTTCTCCTGTTCACCTGGTTTTTGAAGTTCTGGAACTTTCCAGCTAGAAAAATTAGAACTCATTGTCTGTAAAACAACTTCAACAACATCAGCTTTTATTGAAACGGTGGACGTGGAGAGAGGGACGGGATCATCTCACAGAAGAAGACTCGCTGTTTTAATCTCCAAAGATGATTACATTTATGTAAATATAAATTAATTCATGTTAAATGTTTGGTTTGAGAATCAAATTAATGCAGAATCAAAGTTTGTTGGTGTTATACTGCCCCTTGTGGTCAAAAGCAACACCTCAGCTTGATTATTGGATTATGAAAGCAAAGTAACCCATAGAGTAAGAAGAAAAAGATCTGTATTTAATAATTTGTAATTGTTTTAATAATTTAATACGATCATAAAATATAATTATCAATAGTAATAGTTTTTAAAGATTTTCTAGTGAAATGAAAATCATTGGTTTTTGTTGTTGTTTCGTACATAATATATTGAGAGAAGAAAAACAATTGTGTGTCTTTCTGTTTCTCAATTTTCTTCACATTTCTAAAAATATATTTTAGATTTCCTCATGTGTAAAATCCAAACAGGACCTAACTTTGAAGACCTTTGGAGACTTGAAGACAGACACGTGAAAACATCTCACCTGGAACATGATCTTGTATTGTTCCTCAGGCTTCTGAACCACGCACATGTTGCAGCCCATGGTGACTCCGCTGTCGTCCTCGACCACGACGGTCAAACAAAACAAAGAACTCTCCACTTGTTGAACCAAGATTCTCTCTTTTCTTTTTCTTTGTCTTTGCCAGTGGGAGACCCCACCCTCATCCGTGGGGTTAGAGAACGTTACACTGCTCCACAGAGTCAACACATCCCTGGATTAACAAGTCTCTCCTCTTGTTATCAGAGTCCAAAGATGATTTTTGTTTTTTTAAAAAAAAGGTCTGGATTCATCCAGAGTCAGAGATCCAGCTTGTGGAGCGGAGTTGTAATCTGTGCCGATAAAATCTGCTAATCTAGATTAAGTGTAGTGCTCATGGCTTGTAATCAGTGCATTTTTGGTTTCATGTGGGAGACCTCAGGGAACCATAGTTGTGCTAATCCAACTTTCTTCAGTTTGTGCTTCCTTCTGGTTCTAAATTTGACCCCAAATGGTCACCTGAGCCGTAGGTTTTACCTCCTGGAACAAACTCTTCCCCTGCCTCACTCCACTCTTCACTCTCAGCCTTGTCAAACTACATCAGAGTGTGATCTGCCTCACCAGACGGTCCTGTGTCCACCGTCCTCCAACTTCAGGATTGGTGCATAGTTAAAAACCTAATTTCTCATGTAACCCACCGGAGAGTGAGATTAGTCTGGTTGGCCCTGGTTAATCTGTGTCCGTTAACCATTAACTCAGACTTTTTTTGTTAAAAATCCGTGCTGTGCAGCTGAGATAAGCTGAGTGTCAGGGATTTGGGAAAAAAACTCATACGGCAGCAAATGTAGCAACAACAGCACAGGTACAAGTCAACTTTAACTGGTACTAGTTCCTGCAGAAGTCAGCAGGACTCTGAGCTGTAGTTGGACATGAAGACAGAAGACGTGAGGCTGAGGGAGCAGAACTCCTTCACTCAGCACCGTGAAGGAATGATGGATTATAATTGAATTAGTGACCTTCTAGACCCGGGATCAGACAAATCACCACTCGACCTGGGACAGGAATCAATACCAAACCGATTCCAGGGTCAATGGGACTCAGTGCTGCGTCAGTTATGGAGTGGACCAGTGCAGTCCATCACACTGTGTCCACGCTTGCCTTTAATAAAGCCAATAATCTCAGCTGTGCTGACATGTCCTGGCTCAGTCCACGTCCCTGGAAGACCAGCCGCAGCTCAGAAAAGGAAAAATGTCAACACAACTTTCTCCACTGTCTCCTCGTCCCCACCCTCCACCTCCTGCCTTCACCATGCTGCCTCCGACCCCGATCTTAATAATCCTGAGTCTCGTCTGAACCCACCATGGTCCTGAAGGTCCAGGCTCTACATCCTCAGCTACACCCGTGATCCACAACTCCACCACGATGCCTCACCCCAACAAAGGTAGTCACAACAATCAACGCCTCAGTGAGAAACAGTCTGATGGTCAGGACAGAGCCCAGACTCTGCCCTGAGAGGTGTCTGACAGGCTCAGCATGCAGGTGGGCTCTCACTCTCAGCCCTTCTCTCCCTCGTCTCCCCTGTCTCCCTCTGTCCTGCGTGAATTTCACTGTATATTTTCTTAAACTAGTCCAGGCTTTAAGAAAGAGCTCAGGATTTCAAAAATAATTTCTCCTTCCCCTGAAGCTGTGAGAGGAGCACGTGTGAAACTTCGTCTGTGTTCAGGCTGCGGGAGAGAAATCTGTTCAAATCCTCCTTTTGTCCTCGGAACGTTCTGCGAGGATGAAAATATCCAATGAGAGGAAAAATGAGGCGAGGAAGTAAAAACTCCAGGTGTCACTGACAGATCGGCACCAGGATCCTCACCCCGAGATGAGAGGGAAGTCACGCAAATGTCTGATTGGACGATACGTCTTGGCTTCTTGTCCTCAGAGAGGGACTATAAAGCAGTCCCTCCACTGCAGGCACTAACGGCTGGTTCCCCACTGATGTGGTCGCCTGCTGATCTACATGCTGTACTACCACTGGATTTACACTGCATAATCTCCTCTCTCTGCTCTCCACAACCTCCTCCCCTCCACAACCAGGGCTGGGCTCCCACTCTCCCTCTCTCTCTCCTCCTCCTCTCTCTTTCTTGCTCTGTCTCTCTCTCTCTCTCTGGTACCCATAATTTTTACCCACTCCTCATTTGCTACCTTCTCCCTCCTCCTCTTTCTCTTCCTTCTCCTCTTTTCCTCTGCCTCCTCCTGCTCGTCTGCAGGCAGCAGAGCCAGCAGTGGGGACATTGTGCTCAGGACAGGGAGAAATAAAGCTGGCTGGCATCAGAGTTGATGCAGGATCATGGAGCAGAGAAGTCAGACACAGAGGAACAGGTTCTGTCCCCAGAAATGTCTCCGTAAGTCTGGTGTCACCTTGAGTTGAAGCCTCGCGTCTCGAGTCTCTTCAAACACCCTATATTAATACAAATGCCCTCAGCAGCCCCTCAGCACCGGCGCTGCATTTCAATGAGCTGTGTTGCCATAAATGGGTGTGCAGTGTGAGGGAGGGAGGGATGGAGGGAGGGTGGAGGCGAGTAAATAACAGGTGTGACAGGACAAATTGGGAGAAATGGAAAAATGCCAAGAGGGGAAAGATGCAAATGAGTGAGTGGGAGAGCGGTGATGGAGGGGAGATGGTGTAGAACAACAGTTTTACCTTGTAATCAAAGTGACCTGCAGGGTGGTGTCAGTGATGGAGCCACGGTGGGGGGGTGAAGAGTGCCTGTCCAGTCTGTACAGTTCATTTTTGTTGTTAAAAACAGTTTTGTTTATAAGGTTTATAAGGTCGACCTCTGATCATTTTCCACTTGTCAATTTTCTCCTCTTACTGAGTCCATGTGCTTTAACTTCCTCCACCCTCTCACCCACCCCTCCCTCCACGCTACATCAGAGAGAGTCATTTATCAGCTGTCAGGAAATAAAGAGCCACCGCAGTCACAGCTGCAACTGAACACTTTCCTCAGACCCAACACAGGCTGATGTATGCACTACATATGTACACACACACGGAGGACACACAAGAAGACATCATTGGATCACACTGCTGTTTCTTCAGTTTCATTTTAAGGCAGTGGTTCCCAACCACTGGGCCGGGGACCGGTACCGGTCCCCTGGTGAATTGGTTTCGGGACGCAGAGAAATAATGTTTCTTTTTGGCCCCATCTGTCTATTCCTTCCACTTGATCCATACCCATATCAACAAAAGAACTGACCAATAGAATGGCTAGGATTCCATCATCAATAATGTTTCATTAGGAAATATTTTCTCAGTGAAGACAACAAAAAAAAAAACTCAAAATGATGCAGAGTCATTGATACAAGATTCTAACTTCTTATACCGGTCTGGTAGGAGAAAATTATAGGCTGTGTACACTTAAGAAATCCTTGTTGTGCCCATGCACTGTTAATTCAGGTAGGAAGATTTTATGGGTAGGAAAATATTTCAGAACTCCGGAAATTAAATTTTATTTATGGGTATTTATCTGTCACAACTTGGTTGGGGAACACTGATTTAAGGCCTGATTCCAGTAAATGTACATTTGTTTTGACAAAAATAATAATAACAACAAAAATAGGTCATGAGAGTTTAATTTCAGAGCTGATATCTCACCATTTCCAATGGTTTTCTTGATAATAACCAAAATATCTTCAGTTCTTCTCTCAATAGCTGTGATATTGTACTGACAAAAACAGTCTATTAGGCATTAACTGTTTTCTTGTCCAATGTATTTTTCATGTCATGAACCTTTAGTGGAACCAGGCATTAAAATGAACAAAAAATGGTGGAAAACAATGGTGGTTGAATATTCTTTTTACTGCAAGTCATATGAATATCCTTTATTTCCTAAAGGAAACTGTCTTTATCTAAATGTATGTCAGGTACCCATGTACCTTCTGTGTTACACGGGCCTCAGTTTGAGAACAAAAGCATTATTGCATTTTTCTTCTCCTTCCCAGTAACAGCCAGGCTGCCATAAAAGAGCGTTTATGTTTCCCCTCTGAGGTCTGGCTGCTGAGGTGACTATTACCAACAGTCACTCATGTGGAGGGAAGACCTGACAGACTGTCTACAGACTGTCTCACCTCAGCCCTCGGACGTGTCTTTACCAGAATACGGCAGAGAAACAGCGGTTTGGTTTTATCTGGAATCAATATTTATGGGGAATATTTTCAACCAAGAGTGAAGAGGAAAACTGTAACAGCAACGTTTGACAACGACCCAGCAGAGAGTCATAAAAATGAAGGTTGAATAAAACAGTCAAAAAGACAGAAGAAAAATAACATCAGGAATAAAACACACACAAACTTCTTTTTTTTTCTTCTCTTCTCCTTTTTTTTCAGCAGACTCTTGTTTTCTCATCGCGAACGGCTGAAGGATCCAAGCTGCAGTGAAGTGAAATACTGGCAGAATTCTAAGAGCGATCATCATTTATTTACCGCCGTGGGGAGAAGGCTGCCAAAATATATACAGGTAATACCAGGCACTCACACTACGGGTTCTTCACAGTCAGAGTTGTTTTTTAAAAATAGAAATAGAAGGAAATGAGAAAAATAACCAACACAGGTAAAGATAATATATCATAATTGACTGTAAACAACTCACAAGACAATGTATAAATATTTGCGTAATTGTTGTCAATGGAAGGAAATCAGGATTTTGTATGACTTGGTATCAACAAGTATGAAACCTTCCATGACAAACACCTGTAGTTGGTGCAGTTTGACTGATGTTCATCACTGCAGCAGAGCAGAGATGTTCAGGTCTCAGGGGAAACACAGTCATGATGTTGGATTTATTTTATTTGTGGATAAATTCCCTCCACAGTGAGGAGGCGGGTCCGTCTAAAAGAAACTGTAGCAGGTTTATTGACACACGGGTTTATTTGTGTCTTCAGAGACAGACGTGTGTTTGTGGAGAATTGAATGACCTGTCCATCACAATAAAGGGACGGTCAGGTGGGACCGATAATTCCTCCTTCTACTAATTCCACATATTAATGGATTTTCTAAGCCGTGGAGCAGACGCAGGGAGTCTGTTATCACATGATGTCACTGTTCTCCACCTTCACTCATCACGACTCACCACTGTCTTCTTTAATTTGTCAGGACGTGTTTGTCCTTCAGTGTTTTCCTATCCTGTCATAATGTACGAGCGCTCAGAGGGTTAGAGAGGGTGGAGAAGTGATGGAGTGACTCAACTTCTGATTGCGCTTGGAAAAACCCAAATAAATCACCACTGACACACGACTTTAAAGCACAGTTTAATATATATATACACTGTATATATATGTTTGTGTGTTTATATGAGGTGATTAATGGATTCAGTGATGGACATGCAGGTAGTTGGAGTCAGAGTAGGGAGGACGGGTGCAGTGAGATGGACAATATAGATTCTATGCTGTGGCAACCCCTGAAAATAGGACAAAAAAAGACAATGTGTTTATATTGGAGATAAAATCAGAGAACGATTTAGGAGTAACTTTTTCTGAAATAATGTCTCCCTGACTGCTCAACAATTGGGGGACTTTTTGTCATGTCTCTCTCTCTATATATATAGACATATATTTGTATATACATATATATGTCAATATACAGTATATGAAAAAAGACTCTCAGAGACTCAGAGGTTTTGGCTCACAAAGGGCTCTCGGTGTGTGTGTGTGTGTGTGTGTGTGTGTGTGTGTGTGTGTGTGAGTGAGAGAGGGCTTTTGAAGTACCCATGTGTGGACCCTGATGTGAACAGAAAGTTGAAAACATCAGTGATACATCAATGACAGTTACAATCTGCAGAAATATTGCTATGAATATATATAAATATACAGTATATATATACAGTATATATACATATTCATAGTAATATATATATAAATATAGATAGACCTTTCTGGAGTAAAAAATAGCAAGCAAAACACTAAATATGTGAATATACATGCTGTACATGTGCTTATATATTTATATATGGAAAATATGTGTGTGTCTACTGTAATACTTGTAATGTAATGTAATGCAGTGTAATGTTTCGGAAAAATATAATTATAATATATACTAGCTATCATTAAATGAAACATGAAATATAATATTATACTATTTATATAAAGAATAATAAAATATATATTATAAGTATGTTATATTTAATATATTACTATATATAAAATATATGTAACATATATAAATGAAATTAGATACAAATATAAATCATATATTCTTTTAATAAATACATTTTGGGTAAAAATCGGATAAAAATCCTTTTACCCAGGATTCACTGCCGACTGAAAGTTTCCTCTGCACAGCTTTTCAATCTTAATTAAATTCCTCCTGTCGATGAGAACTGTATGATTCGGTGACAAATGTATTTCATCAATACCGTCTGCGTCGTTCAAGTCCTGGCCCGTGGGAGTCCACATCGTCCCACCTTGACACATTAGGACGAGAAAATGGACAGAATCCCATTAATTCCACTCCAGTCCTTCTAGTTGTTCTTAATGTGATCCCCAGTGACCGTCTGCTCTGCTCGCTAAGTGCCTGCGCTTACAGCCGGGGGCTTTCATACCACTGCGGTCCGGCTCAGTGCGCCCACTGACAGCCCGCTCTTCACTTTTGTCACACGAAAATAATTGAAATCCCTTCTAAATAACACCCAGGGCGGAGGAATGGAGTAAATAAACACATAGATTTGCCTTTATGGTTTCACTGACTTATCTCACCCAGGTGTTTGAAGACGAAGATGTGACTCTCCTCCTCCCACTCACCCCTGCTGTCTTGCCCCAGGCTGAGGCAAATCAATATATCATTACCCAGTGGCTCCGCTCACACACTCTCTACACACACTCTCCTCCTTTTTCTGTCTCTGTTTCCCCCACAAAAAAACAACCCTGTTTTCTCACACTCTTCTCGGTCTTTTACCTCAGTTTTACTTTTTATTTCCATCACTCTGGACTCCTGTCAGTCCCTCAAACCATCACTGACACGGTCAGGACTGTGAAATTGGAGTGAAAATAGAGGCGTCTGGGTGGAGAATCAGAAGGAGGTAGAGGCAGAGAGGGCAGTTAATGGAGTAAGATGGAGGCACAGAGACGGGGAGGGGTTGTTGGGTGAAGTGTGTTTGTAATTGCATTGTTGGGGCTCAACCCTTCAGCACACATTTGAGTGGCAGCTACAACACTCCCCTCAGGAACCAGCGAGGGGCGCCGGTTGCTGGGCCGTTGGGTGAACAGAGTAGGCTGTCAGTACCGATGTTCAGGTGCCAACTCCACCTGGCGTTAAGAGTCTGGGTCGCATCGAGACGATAAGCCTGACATGTGTCAGGAATGTGAGACGAGAAGCAGGTGAAAAGAGAGAAGAAGTGTGGATGTAGGTGTTTTCTGACCCACTTTGAACAATTACAGCGGGGTTGGGCCGTCAGGGCCAGCAGAGAAGGCTTTGCTGGCCCTGACGGCCCAACCACTAAACATACTCAGAAATACACATTTATTTATAAACATTTTTAAATAGAATTGTATTATTGTTTATTTTTTATTAGAGTTTTTACGTTAAAAATGTTGTGTAAAACCTTTTTCATCCAATCTAAAAAATATTTCAGCTAGCAAGTGTTGTCAGGTTCCATGAAATCTGACAGAGCCTTCAGAATCAAAAGTGAAGGCCCTGCCCACTGCAAGTGAATGGAACCAACCCGCACAGTTTACAGCGTTCAGACCAATCATCTTGCGTGATTGCGACCTCAGGGCCTTCTAGCTGGCCCTACGTAGAAGGCAACACATATGTGTTCCATGATTGGATAAACTCTCCCTGAAGTCAATGTCATCTGGAACATATTGAATCTGAACTAGGAGATTTGCTAGCTGGATTTTCAATGGATTGTGTCATATTTTTGGGTAAACAAGAACTTTCATCGATGAAAGCTCCCAGTCCTTAAATAGAGGTAACTACGTGAAACTTCTTTCTTTCCTTCCTTACTGAATACAAACCAGACTGGCAGTACCACCTGTCCACAAACAGGGCGTTAGCTGGGACATCAGGAAATATCCCAAATAACCTAATATATGCTATTGCTGATATGATGTGAGACGAGATAAAAGCGCAGAACAAAAGTGTCCCCTTTTTGGATAAACTCTCCCTGAAGTCAATGTCATCTGGAACATATTGAATCTGAACTAGGAGATTTGCTAGCTGGATTGTCAACTCCTGGTGTCGTACCGATGTTATTAATTTGACCTCACAAAACTATGACATCACTGAAGACCTAGGTTTTAAATGCACGGCCCGCCACTGAGTTACAGAGGTGAAGTATTCAATTGAATTAGGTCGACTATCTCTCCTCACCCTGTCTGCTGTCCTTGGATTTATTTCATCGACATTTGATAATTATTGTATATATCTTCACAATTATATATATACATATATATATATATACATATATATGATTTGTAGGACACACACACACAGTTATTATATACAGTAGTATAAAATGCTTTGTTGCTTCTCTCCTCCTGAGCATCTATCTGGACAGGTGTAATAACTGTAGCAACGAGTGAAGTGGAAAAAAGAGAGATTGGAAAAACCAGGAAAGGTGCAGATGGAGGAGTCACCTTGAGGAAGGAGATAGAGGGGATGAAGGTAGAGAGGTGGTGCAGGACGTGCCAAAGTGTTTTGGCCATTTGGATGTGGTTATTACAGAGTGGCCTGGTTTGGTATTGAATACTAGGAAAACGTTTTGGAATTTATTTTCTATAATCCTACAGAAAAGAATTCATCTCTTACTACTGATCTTCAATATTGTATCTGATCCACTGGTGCTTAGACAGTAAAGGCCGTGAGACTCTTCTCTCAGTGGAGGAATTAGTGGAAATATATAATATTGACTGGACTCTCAGTTGAAAAATTACAGATTGATTTTTATGCCATATTCTTGAACCCACTCACGACAACATGTGGTTTTGATAAGTGTTGTCAATGTATGGGATTTTTTTAAACAACCTGTTAAAAAATATTCTGCGCAAGAATTATTATGTCTACTATTAATTTTATGTGGCAATTCAATGAAATGACCTAACAATGCTTAAGGTCCTTACAAAACACATTACTTCCTCGATCTTATCCAGGAGAGACATCTGCTGGTGAAAAACTGCCATTGACTGATTTTTAGGTTTTAAAAACATCTGTTTTATCTTAAATAAACAGACGTTTGTTGACTACGTTGATTTGATTCATACATAATCATTCTTTCAGATACAGTTTCTCTTTTTCTATTCTAGCGGTTCATGGTATTTTTCTTTTCACTGTAGTGGATAAAAACTTGTTTTTCGTTCCCTGCAATAGATGCAGATAATAAGTATTATTTCTGGAAAGGCGCGAACCCTTCAGCTATAGGTTTTATTTGTTAAATTTGTTGTATTTATATACAGAGGGTATTTATTTTTCAGTATTTTTCAGTTTGTATGTTCGCTGAGTAGTGAACTCTTTTTACGGCATGAATTCTACTTTACGGCAGGAACGACGTAAAGT
Organism: Paraplagusia blochii; assembly: GCA_016785265.1. Taxonomy (NCBI): domain Eukaryota; kingdom Metazoa; phylum Chordata; class Actinopteri; order Pleuronectiformes; family Cynoglossidae; genus Paraplagusia; species Paraplagusia blochii. Next base: position 867,105 of record JAFBJS010005543.1, read on the forward strand.
CTGGAACCATAAAATTTTTAGTACGTCACTGCATAACGTCATAACTAGAGGCGGGGCGGCGGGAACCTAGCGACGGAAGTGTAGTTTGTTGTTTCCGGTGTTCCCTAAACTAAGTTAAATTAAAGAAAACCCGGTCCGTTTTTGTTGTTGCACAGGACGATGAAGTGTTGTATATCCAGTTGTGGGAAAGACCGCAAATCCTCAACAGTCAAGTTTTTCCGGATTCCATCCCGACATCACGTCGACCGCTTACGTTTATGGCGTGAAGCAATTCAACGAGCTAACGGTGGAACCGGGGAAGTCAATGGGAGTGCACGCGTCTGTGGCGACCATTTCCTATCAGGTGAGTGGCGGGTTCAATAATAACTGGTTAATGATAAGTTCAAGAACTTTGTTAAAATAAATAGCTTGTCACTGGGCTCAATAAACAACTTGTTTTACAGGAATGTCATCCGAGGATCCCAACAGTCCTGACTTTGTTCCCTCCCTGTTTGACTCTTCTGAAATAATCGAGCAGAAGAAGATGAGGTGAGTAGTTTAGTAGACACCTTTCTGCTTGTGCCCTTTTCAGGTGTTTCCACGGTGAGTCAACATTTTCCATCTCTCCCTGTTCTCTCCATCTTCTACTCTGACTCCAACTCCCTCCATGTCCTCCCTCACTGCATCCATCACTCTCCTCTTTGTCTCCTACCTGGTAGCTCCATCTCTAGGACCATTCTTCTGTCCACTGTCCCTCCTCTGAACATGTCCAAACCATCTCAATCTGTCTTCTCTAGCTTCTTTTTCTCCAAACCTTTCTGTCTGTGTTGTCCCTCTAATCATTCCTCATTCCTGATCCTGTCCATCCTTGTCTCTCAGCAGTATCTTTAACTCCTCCACCTCCACCTCTATTTATAGAAAATAAATCTATCTACAACTGCACCATCTCACCAGTTTAAGTGTAATGATAATGGTTCGTTATCATCTTTAGTGTTATAAACAATATTTTTATACCATCTTTTTATAAAAGAGTCAAGAATCCTGCCTTTTTAACTGGAACTGAAGTCCTTTCGTTTGTCCTCGCTGTTATAGTAATTTAAAAAACTTGTGTCAATCTTGTAGAACGGAAAGAAGGGAAGGTCGTCATGGATCAAATATGAGAGAAGAAGAGATAAAAACTCCACCCACAGCTGAGGATGTAGTGGAGGACAGTTCGCCTGTGTTGATGGAAACTGAAGAGCTTCAACTTTCAGACAGAACACTACCACAGTCAACATCTGTGGAGGTAACAATGTACTTATTAACACTACATTCAACGTCTGTTGCTTCATTCTTTTCAGGGTTTTTCATCAGCTTTGGTGAAAAAAGAAATTCTGAAATTGTCCTGGTGTTCACATAATTTATTTACAGATTTACTAATTCATGTGCAATAAACTTCAATATTTAGGTCATTTCAGCACAAGATACTAATTTTCTGTCAACTTCCAGGAGGCGGAAATAACAACTGACCAGCCTGAAGCTGAAACTGCAGCTCCACAGGACACAGAACCACTCGGTCCAACCCAGACTTCTCTGTCCATTGTTAAATCAAAGGTAATGGCTGAAGTGAGACCCGTAGTTTTTCTCAAACGCGTGGTCGTACCCCCGGAGAGGTTCCACTGTGATCAGTGCAGTGAGGACTTCACTGACGAGGCCCAGTTGAACAAACACCAGCAGCTTCACGAGGAGAACAGCCAATCGAGCGACGACGCACCGACCGATCAGCCGTCCTTCCCGTGTAACATTTGCGGACGATCTTATTCCTCCACCCATTTACTCAAGCGCCACAAGCTGCTGCACGTCAAAGATAACAGGAAGTGCAGCACCTGTGGGGTGATGTTCTGTCGACGTCACAACCACATGGTTTTCAGTCCCAGTGTAGTCGCTGTGGTGGCGGATACTGAAGAAGACTCTTCAGCCAGTGAGACAGAAATGAAAGGAAGGACAGTAGAGAAGAAAAAGCCCGTGGTGTCGCAGAAAAGTCGAACTGGTCTTATTGTTGCACCTGCAACACCTGCAACACCTGCAACCTCACAGCCTGAATCTTCACCCAGCACCACTCGCCTACGACCTCTGATACCAAACAAAATAAAAGATCCCCAAGAGGAGATACGCCCCCCGGTGGTGCTGCCCTTGCCTTCAAGTCCCACGCGGGGCTATCAGCACAGCCATTTCCAAGGTTCCCTGAAAATGTTTTCGCCTCAATACCTCACTTCAGCTTTACTGAACGTCAAAAGAAATTACCAATATATTTTTTCTAAATCGAAAACTGTTGAGGCGTCAGCCACGAAAGTAGAACCACGGAGTTTTGAATCAGCAGAAAGGTTTCAGCCCAGACCCAGAAAGGAGTTGATCGCTTATGATATCGAGATTGAAATCTGACCATAGAGATCAGTCTTCATCCTAAGTCGCTCCTTCAAAATAAAATGTGTTTTATTAAACTACTGCAGGTATAAAAGGGTGAATATATTTGCATTCGTTTTAATGAACGTATACAAACTAACACTGCTGCTATTTCCAACCAATTATATCTCTCCACCTGTGATGATGTCACTTTACCAAATGTATTGTACGTTACAATATGTTTTTATACCAGACGGGTGTCTTTGTATTAAACTGTTAATGGTAAAAGTTTTTTCTCATATGTCACTTAGTGTTGAACTTTGTCTTATTCAATCAGACGTTGCTGCTCAGTTTGTAGTTAAAGGACCAGTGTTGTCTTCTGGTCACTAATTGATTGTAGTGTCTTCTCCTTTGGTCCTGTCCCTGAATGTTGACACTCTAACTCCAACTACCTCCATGTCCTCTCTCACTGCATCCATCAATCTCCTCTTTGTCTCCTACCTGGTAACTCCATCTCTAGGACCGTGAACGTGTCCAAACCATCTCAATCTGTCTTCTCTAGCTTTTTCTCCAGACCTTCCTGTCTGTGTTGTCCCTCTAATCACCTCATTCCTGATCCTGTCCAACCTTGTCTCTCCTGAAGAGAACATCAGCAGCATATTTAACTCCTCTATCTCCAGCTCTGCCTCCTGTCTTCTGTCTATTCCTAGTGTCTCTAATCCGTCCATCATGGCTGGTCTCTCCACCGTCCCTCCACCTTAGCTGACTCTCTTCTATCTCAGATCATTCCTGACTCTTTTCTCCAGTTGTTCCATCCTGACTCCACTCTATTCTTCTCCTCAGTCTCCTCCACAGTCTCCACTGCTCTGAACATTACTAGGTGATTGTAATGTAATTCATATTAAATACTGAATGGTGTTGTGTTGAATTTGATATTTATACCATTGTTTATCTTCTGTTTTATTTCAGGTAGTCAAAGTGTTGCTAATGTACTTGTACTGTACTTGTAAACAGTTATTGTTATAATATACTGTACTAGCTGATTTCGGCGCAGAGCCGCCATATTGGACGTGTTCTAAACGTGTTCTCTCGCCGAAATATATTTTCCACTAAAATGTTAAAGTTGGTACCAGCCACGGTCTGGTTCTTGTTCTGGTTCTGTTTGTAGAACGGTACACGCACTAGTGGAAGGTCGGCGTTGGAGAACAGTGATTCTCTAACCTGATTGGTTCCTTTGACCGTCACTCAACTGGAGCTTTCCTGCTGATTGGCCCGAGTGTTCGGCTCGCCGCAGTTGATTGGCTGATGTGTCGCGTGGTCCCAGAGTTGACAGAGGCCAGTGGTGCTGATGCTGTGACAATGAGAATCTGTCAGAGAACCATCATCTGGACCGGCTGGCCTTAAAGACACGGCGGCACCGAGACACTGTCAACACGGCCGTGGGAAACCAGAACAAACCGGTCTCACAGACACGGAGGGGCGGGACCTCTTCCAGCTGCTGCCCCAGAGAAGGAGACTCAGCCTGGGTACTTTGACTGACGTGCCCGGCTCTTGTGTTGGCCCTGGGTGGATGGGGGCTGGGGATCAGCGGTGAGGGACGCTGACAGCTGCAGGGTTCGAACCGCTGGTAGGCTTTTCACCTAGGCTGTTTGTGACTTATTTGGACGTGGATGTGCAGCAGTGGACCTGAGCCGCAGCTGCCCGGTGTCGGTTCATCCCATTTGGTCGACTGCATTGCGGAGAGAGCATGGTTCACACATGATGTTCTGGTATCGCGCTTCCATCGGTAGAAGATGTCAGAGCGACTAACTGTTCTACTGACGACTTCTCACGTCTAGACGTTTCCATGGCAACGGGCTATCAGTCCAATTAAATGTGTTTTTCTCCCAAATGGAAAAAAAACATATATAATTTTAAAATTCCATTGATTTCCTAACACTGGTGCGCGTACCAATAGTGGTTCCCCGGCTCCCTCTAGTGGTAAGAGAGGAATTTACAATTACTTTTCACCAGAGGTTCTGTTGTTTTTTTTTCTTTTGCAAAATAATTTAGTTTTTCGTGCGTGTGTGTGTATCTGTATTATACGTGTATACTGTATGTATATTTGTATATGTTGGTGGAAAAAAGTTTTTGTATTCCCTCAAAATCTTATCCCAGATATTTTTATGAAATATTGCGTAAATATATGCGTATCAAACAGACAAATATAAATTATAGGTGAAGAAAAACTAACAACACTTAATTCTTGACATTTCTCAACAGTGTTGGCATCAAAGTCAACAAATATCTCAATAATTGGTTTAAAACTGAACAAACAAAAAATAGTTGTCCTGACATTGTCACAGAGTAGATCTAATGGATTGTCTAAAAAAACTGTGAAACACATCACTTTGAAAAGTTCTTATGCAACTGTTTCAAACTCCTCGGAGCACCATGGGCCACGCTCCAGTGGTTTTACCCCCATTCAACCCCATTCATATTGTCCCGACCTTCACTTTGAAAATACTGATGATTCACAGTGCGTTTGTGTTTTTGTTTCTACCTCAGTGCAGTATTTGGCCGAGTGATGGCGGTATTGAGTCGACAGCGGTTTTTCCAGGAGCTCACCCAGGGCTGCCTGCTGCCCACAGCCCAGCAGGGCCTGGAGCAGGTGTGGCAGCTGCTGGTCATCTGCCTGCTGTGTCGGCTCCTCTGGATGTTAGGTGAGATGTCGCCCCCCTGTGGGCCCGGTCAGTGAAGGTCAGTCGTGGTCACCCTCTCTCTGTGCTGCAGGCCTTCCTGCCTTCGTCAAACATCTGGGCACCGTGGTCGGAGGCTTCTACGCCCTGTACATGTTCTTCGAGCTCCACATGATCTGGGTGGTGCTCCTCAGCCTCCTCTGCTACCTCTTCCTCTTCCTGTGTCGACACTCCACCATGAGAGGAACCTTCCTGTCCATCACTGTGCTCATCTATCTGCTGCTGGGGTAAGAAGACGGTGGACGGGTCACAGCTGGAGGTCTACTGTCTACTGTCGTCCCCACCTACTCTATATTAATATAGTCGTTGCTTTAGGGCGATAAAAATTAGCATTTTAATTAATTTGTGAAATTAATCAAGAAACAAAATTAAAAATAGATTAAATTACTCGATGGTCTCAAATCATAATTTGGTAAAAAAATGTAATTTCCCTGGATTATTAATTAAAACTTGCATTTTGTCATGTTATCCTCAGGGTTAGTGAATGAGTCGGGGGTTTGATGCTGACACTGAGCCTCAGGTTTTACAGAAAAATAAAAATCTGTTTCTCTCCTCTGTTTCAGAGAACTTCACATGATGGACACAACCAAGTGGCACAAAATGAGAGGTAAACTTTTATCTTTTTATCTGTATAGCATTATATTAATTATGTCAACAATTGGGGTTTGACCACAGAACTCAAACTAAGGCCCGGGGACCTGATGCAGGGCAAACCTCTGACTCAGGGGCCACAGTGGGTCCTAAAATTTGACATGGCCATGTGAGGGGTCAGAAAGATGAAAACATTGTTTTGAATTAAAATAAATGATGTGTAAAATACATAAAAACTGAAATGCTAAAATGTTTTTTACTTTATTTGCACGATCAATTTGGGAAAATTAAAGTTTTCCATGGAAACAACAGAACAGTGTAACTACAATATAAAGTTTGGACAAAGTGGAGTGACTGGAAATGGGCCACGTGCGGTCCGCGAGCCTTAGTTTGCCCATTTCCAGTCTAATGTGACCTTGCACGTTTATTGAGATCCAACTTCAGGATGTAGTGTGAGGTTTTCAGACTCTTCGCCAACACCTGTCCCACAGGCTCACAGATGGTGGTGGCCATGAAGGCCATCTCTCTGGCCTTCGATCTGGACCGAGGTGTAGTGACCAGCGTACCTTCACCCATTGAATTCATGGGCTACATATACTTTGTGGGCACCGTCATCTTCGGCCCCTGGATCAGCTTCAACAGCTACAAAGACGCCTTGGAAGGACGGAGGCTGGTGAGTATGAGGAGCTCATCAGTCCAGGAAGGATGATGGATGAATGAGAAGAATCTCTAAAGACATAGTAGGTCACTAGAAGACATTTTATCTTCTTCAAATTAAAAGAGTCTTCTTCAAATTATTTTTGGATTAAATGATTTTGATAACTGAGAAGAATCTCCATGGTTGATTTTCTCAGCCACCCTTTTGAATCTCCACCTTCTCCTTCTTCAGAGCTTCTCTTGGTTCTTGAAAGTCTCCTTCAGCTGGGTGAAGAGTCAAGTTTGTCTTGTTGTTTCCAACTGTGTTGCTCCGTATCTCTTCCCCTACTTCATACCCGTGTTTGGGGACAAATTACTGCGAGGGTGAGTAAAAGAACCGTCAGAGATTCTTCTTCTTCTGTTTCCTCCATCAACAATGTCAGGAAGATCTGCCACGTTTGACTCTTTTTTTATTTTTTACAGGAAAAAAAGAAGACGAATCAGGTAAATAGTGACACATCCTGTCATGTGACCTGTCGTCATGTTGTGTGTTGCATGCACATTTTATTTTTTTCACCATTTCTGTCTGGTCTTGACCTGCACACGTGTCCACCTACTGTAACTGCCCCTCTCTGTGCAGCCACATTGTTCCAGGTCATCTGTCTCCCCCACCCTCACTTTCCACAACTGTCTCACCATCGTGAAAACCGTGGTGAGACACGCAGTAGATCGTCATTATGCATGAAATATGACCTTCATTTTCAACAACGTCTCTTTTCTCTCCGCTGTTTCCTAGGAGCACCCTGGCCAAGTACGTAGAGATTTATTTATTATTTTAGTATTTATATAAAAACGTAGCTTGAATCAATAGTTAAATTCAGATTTTTCTTTCGTTCTTCTCTCCAGGTGGTTACTGGCGTACGAGAACTCCATGTCCTTCCACTTCAGCAACTACTTTGTGGGATATTTCAGCGAGACCACCGCCACTCTGGCTGGAGCCGGCTTCACAGAGGAGAAAGAAAATCTCAAATGGTCAGAACGGAACACAGAACAATACGTAAAAACTGAAAATAAATATAATATTTTGACATGTCTCATAATAAAGGCCCAATATTATATATTTTTTCCTATAATAAACATAATGTTTCACCAAAAAGTGTTATCTAAAAATTGTTTTTGGGATAAACAGTGGTTTGTTAAAGCTAAGGCCACTAGATGGCAGCATTGCAGCCTGCTCAGTAAATCTCAGACAGTGATTTTACAATACTTCTAGGCCTGTATGGATATTGTTTGATTATATATTTTTTGTTAGCACAAAGTCAATATCGGACATTCTTAGTAAAAATATCCAAAACCAGAAATGATAGTAAATGTAGTGTACCACTGGAAGTGTAGGGGGCAGTGTTGTGCAGTATAAAATGCATAAATGCTTTGCCTAAAATGTCTTGACTGAATTTCCGTCTCAACCTGTTTGACAGGGACCTGGCTGTAACCGAACCTCTAAGTGTGGAGTTTCCTCGGTCCATGACGGAGGTGGTGACGTCATGGAATCAACCGATGTCTCGCTTCTTGACCACCTGTAAAACACAAATGCCTTAACGCAAGTTTCACAAGTTATATTTTTTGGAACAGTTGATCTTCATCATGTCCTCTGTCCTCATTTCTCAGACGTCTTCAGGAGTGCTCTGAAGTTCGGGAAGTTCTCTGCTGTCATGATGACGTACACCGCTAGCGCCCTCCTGCATGTAGGTTCAAGACTAAGTATCGCAGCGACTGGAGAAATCTGTCAGTGTAAACATGTGGATTGTTTGGTTTCTGTCTCTTCTGTGTCTTAGGGTCTGAGTTTTCACCTGGGGGCCGTTCTCATATCTCTGGGCTTCATCACGTACATCGAACACGGTGAGGAGTGAGTTTAATGTTAGTTGGATAGTGTCAGCCAACGAGATGCCTGGATTTTGTCAAATGGTTTATGGCCTAAAACAGTTTTGGAGCTAAATAGTGGCATATTTAAACGAAAGCCACTAGGGGGCAGCATTGCAGCTTATTCATAGACTTAATACTTATATGGTCATAAATAAATACATACAAACATAACCAGGTCTTTATCGGTAGGCTTTGATGTCAGAATTGGAATTCAAGTGTTTGGTCAATTTCATGAAAAACATACACACATGAAAGTGATCGCGTTTGTCTTGCAGTGCTGCGGAAGAGGCTAGCTGACGTTCTGAATGCCTGTGTGTTGACAAAGAAGTGTCGGCCAAACTGCGCTCATCGAAACAAGAAGGTGAGCAGCAGCAGCAGCGTTGTCCTCTGTCCCTCACTCTACTATACGTTACTGGAACAGAATGAGAAACAGCACAAATAATCTGTCAGGATGGGATTCAAACCCATAGCCCTGTGGTCAAGTTAAAAAAAACTAACTGTGGGTCTACATTTTACCACTAGAGGTCACTAGAGTTCCTACTTTGTTCCCTTTTGCAGGAGTTATTTTTGACTTGCTTCTGTGAACATCTTTTGTTGTTACACATTAACCCGATGACTAATGATGCAGGAACACAGCAGCCTTGTTCCACCCACAGAGTGAAGCCCTCGTGCTGCCATGATGGGGGCTGCGTGCCGCGGTGGTTCTGGTCTGGCCTAGTTAACATTCAGGGGAAAAATGTCTTTGCTATTTTTACCCACAGCTGAACGACATTCTGGAAATTAATCCCCTAAATTGTAGCTTCTCCTTGGATTTAATCTAGAAAAAAAAAAAATGGAGGACGACATCTGCTGGTCAAAGAATGCACAGCTCCCTCTTTACCTTCAGGTCATATTCACGGGCCTGAAATATCTTTTATATTGGATTTACGCGTATTAACAGCAAAATTGGAGCAGTAAGACAACATGTCCTCATTACGTCTGAGAGATTAACGTCTCCTTTAAAGGCTTTAAGTGGATGTTATTTTTATCACATTGTATATCACATGACACACGACACAAAGCCTGAGGTCAGAGATGAAAATAATTAAAATTCCACGTATAATAATGCGTAAAAAAATGACTTAACGACTGACACTCCGCCCACGGAGGAGTGGGTGAAAGTACTGCGAAGTATTTGTTTGGTTTTCTTTCTTTCTTAGTCTCTAATGCTTTGTGTCTCCCCCTGCAGGAGCTCTGGGTCTATTTGATCAATGTAGCATTTAGCGCTTTGGCAGTGCTTCACCTGACCTACCTGGGATCTGTGTTCAACTCCAGTGTGGACTATGTGGAGGAAGAGGTGAGGAAAGACACGGCTAGGAGTTCCTCAGGGAACAGTCAGAGTGTACTGTTGATTTCAGAAAAGATTTCCATCCTTTATGTTTGCAAACAAAATAAAAAACGCAGGAAAAAAGCATCTGCATAAGTTTGGAGATAAACAGTATTTGACTCTGAATATCATCTTGTGACTCCCCCTACAGGACGACGTCACACATCACACCATCCAGAAGTGGTCAGAGCTGAGCTGGACCAGCCACTGGCTGACCTTTGGATGCTGGATATTTTATCGCCTGGTTCTCTGAGACTGTGGGACAGAACAGGGATGAAGACGGCAATAAGGAGTGATGGTCTCTGCTGCTCCGGGGACTTTTTCATCAGACCAGTCAAAAAAGTATGAATATTTATATATCAAATATATATCAACACAGCATCGAGCGTCTGCCACAGTAACATGTTCTTCAGGTTTAGTTTAATAACAAAGTTCATCCCAGGTTGGTTTGAACTGGAGGACAACACAGTGGACAAGTGGGTTAAAGTCTGGGGCGTGGAGTCAAACTCACTCCGATTCACTGTGTACAGTTGGTCTGGATTATTATTAATATTATTATTATTATTATCTTTATACTAAATACTTTTATGATACGTAGAGAAACGGATGAAAAAATGAGCTGGAGTTTAAACTGATCACATTTGTTTTTTCTTCCTCAAACACAGATTATTAAATTATTAGTTCAGTGATGACGAGATTAGGAGTTTGACACAACTCAGTCCAACGAGTCTTTAAAATGCTGTTCTAGTCTTTAACTTACTTTTCTAGTCTTTATCTTTCTGTTCAAATCTTTAACTTTCTGTTCTAGTCTTTCACTCTTTAGCTGTCTGTTCCAATCTACATATTTTTGTTCTAGACTTTTTCTCTCTGTTCTAGTCTTTGTCTTTCTAGTCTTTGACCCTTTCTTGTCTCTGTCTGTCTGTTTCATCTATATCTTTCTGTTCTAGTCTTATTCTTTCTGTTCTAGTCTTTGTCTTTCTGTCCTAGTCTTTAACTTTCTGTTCTAGTCTATAACTTTCTGTTCTAGTCCCTGTCTTCCTGTTCTAGTCTTAAACTCTCTCTTGCTTCTGTCTTTTTTATTCTAGTCTAGTCTTAATCTCTCTTAATCTCTCTGTTCTACTTTTTATCTTTGTGTTCTAGTCTTCATCTTTCTAGTCTTTATCTTTGTCCTTCTGTTCTATTCTTTGTCTTTCTGTTCTAGTCTTTGTTTTTCTGTTCTAGTCTTTGTTTTTCTGTTCTAGTCTTTGTCTGACGTTGTTCCTGCTGTAAATGTGACCCACTGATGCACCTGTGATATTTTTATAAAATTTTCCACGAAACCCAGACTCTCCTCTGTTTTTTTCTTTTCCACTGTGATGAAAACAATATATTAAATATACCTTGACTTTCTAACCCCAGCATCAAGCACGATATTATGAAATATAAATATTGTTGACTCAGTTTTACCAACTAAAAGGTTCATTTATTTATCTCTATATAATGTGACCATCTCTGTCATTTTGCTATTTCTAACCTTTATTAATGCTGAATCTATTTCCACATCTCGCTTCGTGCTGTTAAAAAAAATGCTGATGCAATTTGGCAATTTTTGGTAAATGTCGTGTCAGACCTGCAACAACAGCAGCTATTTCTGTCAGCTCTTAGTCATTCTGTTTTTTTGAAACACTTTTTTAGTGCATTTGTTCAGCTGTTTTTTTTATTTTCCTGGATTTATTGTTCCTGTTAAAGCAGGCATGAGCAAACTTTTTGACTCACGGGCCGCATTGGTCCTAAAATTTGAGTTAAAGGAGCTTTAGTTTGAACTAAGATAAATGGCCTGTAAAAGTCAAGTATAAAATCTTAAATGTTACTTTCATAACAGCCTTTATGGCACCATTTACTGGTGAAACACAGGCATTGCAGGGAAAAGGCAGAAGTTCTAATAATATAAATTAATTATTAACTTGGAAAAGATTGGTGGGCCGCATTCAAAAGTTCTCTGGGCCGCATTTGGACCCCAGGCCTTAGTTTGCCCATTCCTGTGTCTGTGTCCTGAATAGCAGAATTGGGATTTTTACATGGAAGCTGTAAAACTGTATATTTTTATCTAGAACTTTCTGACATCACTACAGTTTTATATTTAATGAGTACATTTAAAGATTAATGAGTTCCACGTTTCCTCCACGTAGTTCCCGTTAAACTCTCGCACCAGTGCAGACATTAGTGAGATAAAAACCAAGACTGCTGTAAGAAACCATGGTTTATTTTACTCAAAATTATTAAAAGGAAGAATGAATGGGCTGATTAACAGCTGGTTAACAGAAAGAATTGTTCCATTTAAGTTCTGCATGAACGTCCGATCAATCAGAGAAGCTGCTTCTGCCGAGGGTTAGGAGTGACACATATGTTGATGGATGAAGACTGGATTTACTCTGGATCTTCTGGGAGAGGAGATCACGGATCTCCACAGTCCAGTCAACGGAGAGTGCGGTGGTCGGGTGTGTGCTCAGCACTGTCTGCCCTGAAGACCCCCATGTTTTCGACGACAAGATCCCAGCAGTGTCTCCAGAGCCATTTTCACAAACGCCTGGAAGTTACTGCTTCTCTCCCTTCGGCTGTCCTGCAGGGGGCAGTAGACACAGACAGAAACCTTTACTAAGAACACACACACACACACATGCGAGAGCAACTGGACTGAAGTTTGTTTTTTACTAGAAATATCCGACATTAGCTTTTTGACCATATCCGATACGATGGTATGGTTTCGTTGTGCCTTGTGGTCAGGGAAGGTAAGTGCGCCTGTCCATAAGTTGATGGGTTGAAGTGTGTTCTTCAATTTTTTCCCCCACCATAAAACAAAAAACATACAAACCACTCCCGATTATTACAATTTTTACATCAATAAGTGAGCTTCAATTCTGCCATCTAGTGGCGTTTGCTTTCATATACAGCTGTTTTTCCCATAAAACTGTTCCCAGGAAACAAAGCATTTGACAAAACATTGACATTGAGCAATTGTGTTTTGAGGGAAAAAAAGATCTAATATCTTTAAAAAAAAAATTTAAATTATCGGAAATCCTCAGTTTTGGCCCTTGACTAAACATTTACGGTGCCATGTATTTTCATTTATGTTTGGTCATTTTTTAAATAAATTCAGTTTCTCTAAAGTTTTTCTCTCTTACCTCCTTGCTTCTTGTTATCATCTCCTTTCTGATCAGCTTTCTTCGGCTGTTCTTTAGGACTCTGAGGTTGCTTTGGGAATTAAAATGAAAGTCAATATATTTCACAAAATTTCCAAGTGGAAAAAAGGCTTACAAAATTTAACTTTTTAAAAAAAATTCCCACCTTGGTAGTTGACTTCTTGTCCGACTTATTACCTACAAAACGAAGGAGTGAAACAAGATTATTTTAGAATAATTTACATTTTTGTCATTCCGTTATATTTTTAGTTAGTTTACCTTTTGTTCCTGGCATTTTGGCTCAGCTCCAGAGTCTGTGCTGTTTTTTGGGGAATCAATGCTTTATGTTGCCTTCACCCCGGTCATTTATGGCGCCTGTTGGAGAATAGCTCCATCACCGGGGCCTCCGACCCAAAGAGCAGAGTGAAAAGGCAAAGAGCCGTGTCAGCTGTGCAGCTCGCCCCACGGCTCCACACGTCTCTGCTGAAGCACGCAAAACCTCGCCGCTGACCTTTGCATGGCGTCTTTGTCAACGTACTGGAACTGTACGTTCACCTATTGTCACCTACACAACGGTGTTTTTGCCAAAGTGGAGTTTGATGATCAGCTGTATTTTTATGAATAACACACGTTGAGATGAATTTCAATTTCACTTTTAATGCATTTTATCCAAACAATATTTACTGCTGATGGAACAGAAGTCCTTCCATAGGTTAGCAGTAAGAGGATAAGGATCGACCCAAGAGGGCAGCAAATACGAACGTAGTGACTTAAAGTTCTGGGCTACATTGCAGATTTTTGTGTGTTTTTTTTACTTTTTTCCTGCCCCTCAATTTAGTTGAATCCCCACTGTACAATGGCAACAAAAGACTATTCTACTCTATTCTAAGAAAATAGAATATTAAGAAAATTCCTTGTTGTAAATACTTTACAATTCCTTAATTCTTAGACCTGGTCTTTGTCCCTGAAGACAGCAGTGTCAAAACTATCAATTAACTAGGTTCCATATAAACATTTTTGATATCCAATTTTGCTAATATTATCCAAAAACTACATTTCTGATTCTAACATCTAACACTATAACGATTTTACCGCTGTTACATAATTATCGTAGTATGGAGCCTCGAATATTGGCTGAAAGGAAGTTGATTTATTTAATGGTGAAAGTATTTTAAAATGGCCTTTTAGCTGATAAAGGTTTTAATAAATCCCCAAATTACGACCGTGGATACTGATTTACCTTTTCTGTGCAGTTTCATATTAATTTCATTTCTTAATGACGGCGGCTAAATTTTAGCTGTGGAGTCTAAGCGTTTTGAAGTAACGTGCATAACCTTTCTAACCTATATTTTTCAAACATTTATGAATAATATATGGTATTCCCAAAATCCCAGAATGGAACTTCAGAGCTGTGAAGGGAATATTCTGGATGAATAATCCAACGACGACGTCTCTCCGGAGGTGGCGCTCGTGTAGCTCCACCGGGCGGCGACACCGAGTCACGTGACGTGACAGGGAAAAACACGCAGCGATGGAGAAAAGCTAAGGAAGGTGAGGCGAATTGACGCGCATTACTTCCTCATTCCTTGTCAGAACTCCTAACTGTCGCCGTGACACGGTGTAGTAAACACCCACAGACGCTCCGTCGATACCCGGTAACGAATGGACTCAAAACCGACGTTTTCGCGGGCGTTACGCTGGTGTTGTGGAGCTAACATGCTAACGTCTCCCCTCAGCAGTGAGGAGGGAGGATCGGGATGTTAACACTGTTTTATCGTCTAACATTCATTTATTAACACGGATATTTTCTAGACATAAACATCGATGTGTTTCAGTCGTCGAACCGAACCGGGACACGGTGTTATTTATGTGTGGAGTCTCTAACCGTTCGTGTTTAGACGATGGAGATGAGGAGTGAATATTGACATTTTACCTTTATTATTTATTCATGACTGAACTGTAGACACTGACGTGTATTTTGTAAATAACACGCACGTTGGGGAAAGGTGAAGTACACGCTCCGACGTCACGGATCAGTTCTGATCCCAGGACTTAAACCCGCAACCGTTTGGTTGGAATTTCTTGTATTTAGCACAGAAATATACAACAGACCACAGTCCAGTACTGCAGATGTGACTCTTTACCTGGTTAGTCAACGTCATCTACTCGTAGTTAGATGATTAAACAGAGAACATTACCATAGTTAATAGTTGGAACGATAGTTTTATTTCTAATTTCTTTCTGAGAAATAAGTTGAAGGCAATGGTTGCTGTTAGCCCAAAAATCGCCAATATAAATAAAAAGTAATGTATTTGTTGAGTATAAATGGAGTGTGGTAAAACTGTTACTTGCAACACTTGCAATTAATAGCATACATGTCAAATTGACACTTTAGACAAGGTTTTTGTTATATACTGTACATAGCATGAGAAAATTCTGGTTTTGTTCATATGTGTCAGTCAAACATGGTGGTCCCATCTTTCTTCTTCATCTACGGGGCAGTGGTCTCCACGACTGCCACCCAAATCACACTGTCTTTGAACTGCCAGCCTTCCCACTGGAAGTTCAGGTGATCAGATAGAGAGATAAGTAAAACTTTATTAAGTTCAACCTGGCAGCTGGTTGATTCTAATCCTCCAAACCTTGGGGAAAGTCATTGTCTTTCTTGACTGTTAACCACATTTACTGATGCTCAAATAATAATCAAGTTTTCTTAATTACTGCCACCTAGAGGGCTGAAGTGTGGGTGTTATTGTTTACCATGATTAAGGTTAAATAAAATGATTTTACTTGCATGTATGTTATATTCCAGGTGTGTAGAGGTAAGTTATATATAACGTTGTTATGGAGGCAGCAGAGTTGGCCTAGATCAGAGGTGTCAAACCAGATCCACAAAGGGCCGGTGTGGCTGCAGGTTTTTGTTCCAACCTATCCAGAACAATCAAGTCAGGTGTGTTGCTGGATGGTTGGAACAAAAACCTGCAGCCACACCGGCCCTTTGTGGATCGGGTTTGACACCTGGATGTTAAGGAAGTGGACGGGTGTTGGAATCAACTCCACCATCTGCCACAATGTCACCGAGATGCTCTGATCATAGCACCGTCCCCACCCACAGATGTTCCAGTGGGCTCACCACCCACAGGAAGGCTCACAATATGGTGCAGTGTGATTTGGGTGGCAGTGGTGGAGATTGTTGCTCCGTGAAACTCAATGCATAAGGGGATGAAGATGAATCAATCAATCAACACCATCGATATAATATTTTTCTGAGGTTTCTGGTCTGTGTTTTGACAGACACCTGCTCAGGCAGTGGCTTCACTTTTACCCAGAGTTCCTGTGGAATGGCAGCAGTTTGGCAGCAGGTTTTGGCAGTGGATGCGAGGTACGACTGAGTTCCAGTTCAGACGTGAATCACTGCTGATTATTGTGTTCACCGTGTCACTTCCTTCCCTTCGCAGGTACAATGCTTACCGCACGCCTACATTCCCACAGTTCCGAACTCAGTACATCCGCCGACGCAGCCAGCTGCTCAGGGAGAACGCCAAGTGTGGCTTCGAGCCAGGGCTGCGCAAGCAGTACCTGAGGCTGCGCAGTCAGCTGCTGGCTCTGCGCTACGGCCCACTGTCCGAGCAGAGCAGCTTTAGGGCCAGCAGTGTACGCAGCTCCCGCACCACACTGGACCGCATGGAGGTCAGAACACAGGAATAGTGGCTGATATTCATTGTAGGAGGATGACTGTCCAATGGTTCTGTACAGATTCTCATTGATCAAGGTCATGAAAAGGTTTTGTTCTAAGTAACTCAAAACTGAAAAAGCTCCGTTTATTACAACTAACCTTTCAAATGTTTATTTTTAACTTTTCTCAATGTCTGTTTTGTCGATATTGTTCAAACAATTCATTTCTTGTTCAGATATGGAGCTGATAAAAGAATTATTCTGTACAAACCACTTTTTTATACTGCTATCATCAGCATTCTGAAAATAATTAATACATTTAGTTATTATAATAGATATGCTGAGCTGCAATGCTGCCATCTAGTGACTTTAACTTTGCCAGATTAATTCCAGGTTGTAATTCATGCTGCAGTTTAGGTCGAGGTTATAAAATTAAATGTTGATTTTTCTGGTCTCAACTGTCTCAGGACTTTGAGGAGGATCCTCGCGCCCAGGGGGCTCGTGGTCACCGGCGGTCCGTCAGCAGAGGCTCCTACCAGCTGCAGGCTCAGATGAACAGAGCCGTCTACGATGAGAGGTACCAGGAGAACCTGTCCTAACTGTCCTGGTCACATCTTAATTACACTCCCTGCTGATCTATACCTTTTACCATTGAGACTTGTGGTCTGAGACTGTAGACATTGTATTAACTCAACGTTCTCTCCTGATGTTCCAGCTGCAGACCTCCAGGCAGCCTGGTGCCCACCTCAGTGGCCGAGGCCAGTCGGGCCATGGCAGGAGACACAACTTTGAGCGAAAATTATGCTTTTGCTGGAATGCACCACATATTTGACCAACATGTCGACTCCGCTGGTGAGTTCATGGAATTATTTTAACATGAAAATAAAAATGTCAGCGTCTTTTTAACTCTTCTCCTCTACTCCTTCCTCCTCTTCCAGTTCCACGGCTCCAGTTTGCCAACGATGACAAACACCTACTGGCCTGCTGCTCCCTGGACGGCTCCTTGTCCATCATGACCTTGTCTCCTTCTCCCCCCACTGTAAAGGTGACACTGAAAGGCCACGCCGGCCCGGTCACCGACTTTGCCTGGTCTCTGAGCAACGACATCATCGTGTCGACGTCACTGGATGGAACCCTGCGCATCTGGAACACGGAGGATGGACGCTGCATCCGAGAGGTCAGAGATCCAGAGTCCAGTGAACTGCTGTGCTGCACGTTCCAGCCCATGAACAACAACCTGACTGTGGTGAGTCCAGACTTCAGACGGGCTTAATTATGACATTGACTGACGTCAGTGTGTAGCCCAGCAACTGGATTTCAAAATAAATGTCCCAAAAGAGACAAGAAGTTGATGATAGGATATGTATTGCGAGATCCTTCGATACTGTGTTTGGGGGGAGAAATTGATCAATTTATGTACATTTGTTATTAACCAGAAGAAATAAAGCAAAAAAAAAAATGAACCAGAGCCATGAATGCCATCAATATATTTCCAATAGAATGCTATCGAATATTGAGACAATGTTGGGACAATAACGAATTGTCAGCATATTTCAGTTTAGTTTATTAGACCTGTAAAAATTATGTCCGAAAGATTTTATTTATTTATTTATTTTTTCTTGTTTTCACCAGACTTAAGTTGTGACCCATGGTTTTGGCATTATTTTGTTACAATTAATTTATTAATTTTCAATTGTTAAAAATGTGCTATTTTCTCTAATGTCCAAATAATAATCCAGACTAAACTTTTTGACAAACCTTGTTATTTTCTTTAATGCTCCTCTACAAATATTATAAAGGGTTCACTGCAGTAGTTTCTCTAATCCGTAATTTCCCAAAAGGATACTCCTGAGGGATTAATAAAGTTCTATCTATCTATCTATCTAATCCCTACAATTTCTCTTATTTTTAGTAGATCTTTAACTGTGGCAGGGTTAACCTGAGTGTCACTTCCTGTACGTTCACACTTCCTTCCAACGAGTCAACAATTTAATTGCGAGTTCTGATTGACAGGTGGGAAACGCCAAGCATCACCTGCAGGTGGTGAACATCTCCACTGGGAAGAAGGTGAAGGGAGGCTCCAGTAAACTGACCGGCCGGGTGTTGTCTATGTCCTTCGACGCTCCTGGAAAGATCCTCTGGGCCGGAGACGACCGGGGCAGCATCTTCTCCTTCCTGTTTGACATGGCCACAGGTGCTTAAGGAAACTGTGCTTAAGGTTTATAAGAGGAGGGAGGAGACGATAAGTTTTTCTTTTCTATTTCTATTGTTTCTGCCTGTTTCCGTCACAGGAAAGCTAACCAAAGCCAAGCGCCTGGTGGTGAACGAAGGCAGCTCCATCTGCAGCATATCTGCTCGCTCCTGGATCAGCCGCGAGGCCAGAGACCCCTCCCTGCTGGTCAACGCCTGTGTCAACAAGCTGCTGTTGTACCGGTCAGTCCATGAGGGCAATGTTTTGCCTTTTTTTACCCCATTTCTTCATCTTCATCTTCAGCTCATTGATCCACTCTGTCCTTCGCCACGTCTACGTTTCCAGGGTGGTGGACAACGAGGGAACGCTGCAGCTGAAGAGGAGCTTCCCGATACAGCACGGCTCCCAGCTGGTCCACAGCATCTTCTGCCCCCTCATGTCATTCCGACAGGGGGCGTGCGTGGGTAAGTCCTACCGTCAACAGAGGATTTCACCACAGTTTATGGTTTCGGTTCTCGATGGCTGTGACTGTGGTGAAAACTCTCGATAAACAGGAAGGTTGCTGTGAAGTCGGGCAGGAATAAAGAGACGTTACATCAACCCACTGTTCAGCAACGTCCTATTTTCCAAGATAAAAAACTGGACACAGTCAGGAATCGGAAATTGAGGTGTTGTAATGGAGCTGTCCTCTGAGTTCAGGATACAGGTTTTATAACCAACAGTCAGAGGCTGGAGAAAGTGTTCACTTAACTCTGGTTAATGTGTTGTAGTTTGAAAAAAAACACGTCTGAGAGAGTGGACGTCCTCGGTCCACAATGTGGAGTGTGTTTCAGTTATTGTCCTCCCACAGTGTTCTGACCCGACAGCAGAGACGGCTCTGTGTAAGTCCCCGTCAAAGGAATGAATGATTTCAACAGATGTCCGTCCACACAGAGACGTTATTAGGTCAAAACTATAAAAAATATTTTATTGTTCCGTCCTTCATCCAGAGGCGAGAAACAGTATTTTCTCGTAACAGGTTCTTGAATAGGAAAACAAACAATACAGAAAATGTTCAGAAAGGTCTGTTAGAGTTGGTTTATAGTGGTACAAAAATGTACCACAACAACACCGGGTCAATTGGTACATTTCTCCATCCAATCAGAATCCTTAGTCTATCTCTGTCTGTATCTTAATAGAGTTGTTCTGTAAAGCTGTGCCATGAAAACTCCAGGTCAAATGGTTATTGTTGTGTAACTGCATTTATTGTTACGTAGATACAGTCACGGAAACAATTATTGGACCAATCTGCTGTTTCCTTCTTGTTCATTTTAATGCCTGGTTCCACAAAAGGTCCATTTGTTTGGACAAATATAAAGATAAAAACAAAACCACTGGGTCGGGGACCAGTACCAGTCCGTGGGTGAATTGGTGCCGGGCCGCAGAGAAATAATGTTTCCTTTTGGACCCATCTGTCTTTTACTTCCACTTGATCCATACCCATATCAACAAACGAACTGACCAATAGGATGGCTAGGATTCCATCATCAATAATGCAACTATATTTGATTAGGAAATATTTTCTTAGTGAAGACAACAACAATAAAGACATCATTGATACAAGATTCTGACCTATACTGGTCTGGTAGGAGAAAATTATAGGCTGTGTGCACTTGAGAAATCCTTGTTGATTCGGGTAGGAAGATTTTATTGGTAGGAAAATATTTCAGAAAACGGAAATTAAATTTTATTAATGGGTATTTATCTGCCTCAATTTAACGAATGATCCGTGAAAATAGTTTGTGACATTTAACAGATCCGTGTTGAACACTGAATTAAGGCATTTCATGTTTTCGTGTTCATTGTTTTCTTCCGATAAGTGGTTCCAGGTATTATGTCAAACAAGAAATAGACGAAAAAATTGGTGGTCCCATCATTTTTTTTTTTCAATGACTGTGTATGAATTTCCGCCGTTGCTTACGGCATCACTGCCTCAATTATGTATCTCAACCAATGAGATCGTTTGGGGGTGTGGCTAAGACTGCTGCAGCTCTCCCATGAACCAGAGCAGGATCACAGGAGATTTGAGACAGGTACAGAACTCGATTAAGAATTTAATTTTAATTCTGTTCCAGATGATTAAGATTAAATTAAGAAAACCTTTATTTCTCCCACAGTGAGGAAATGCGTAAATGACGAGTAAATATAATCACTGTTTTTTTTAACATCCGCACATTTTAATTACTTATCACAGAAAGAGTACTTGAGTACTCTGAAGTATCACCTAGGAGCAGTAGACACCCTTTAAAATCACCTTTTGGTCCAGAGCGTCTGTGAACCAAATTTTATTGCTCGTTTGTTGCTAACGGTTTCTTTTTATTATCGAATGTAACTCCAGTAGATTACAGTAAACCTGGCTGTTAATCCAGGGTTTAGAATTTGTTTTTCTGCCCAGTTCTCATTTTTCTAAACTTGACTCCACCTCCACAACTTTCCCTCCGCTGCAGTGACCGGCAGCGAGGACGCCTGCGTCTACTTCTTCGACGTGGAGCGAAACACCAAGGCCATCGTGAACAAGCTGCAGGGTCACGGCGGTCCGGTGCTGGACGTCAGCTTCAACTGCGACGAGAGCTTGCTGGCGTCCGCCGATTCCACCGGCATGGTCATCGTGTGGAGGCGGGAGCAGAAGTAAACACTCCTTCACTTTCAACGCTGCCCCCTAGTGGTCCATGAAGAATCCTCAGTTGAATGTAACTGTTGCCGTTAAGCGTGTATTGACACTAAAGTGCAATCAGATAAACTACCCTGCTGTGTGTGTGTGTGTGTGTGTGTGTAGTAAAAGTTAATTTAAATGTTGAATATATGTGTTTGTGTGTAAAAGAGAGAGAGTGATAGAGAGAGATAGATTATACATAGAGCTGCTCCCATGCATGTGTCACGACTTTCCTTCAATCATTCAGAAAAGACAATGCATGTGAGCGAGCACGACATCATCGTCTACATCACAGCAGAACGTCCTCACTCGCCTTCAGTCCTGCTGTCGTCTGCTGTGCATGAACCTTTACCCAGAATCCTCTCATCACCCTGCGAGTAACAGTGTGGGTTCTATCTGTGCGTGTGTGTGTGTTTGTGTCCTTGACTCAAAATGTGTCTTTTTCCATTTATAATAGTTGCACATTCATATGTTATTTAATACACCTTCAAAATAAATTAATCCTACTGTCATCTGTTTGTCTGTCATTTTTTTTCTTAATGTATATTTCAGTGGAGAGGCACACCGCCTCTGGGGGGCGCCAAACAAAAAGCAGGTGCAAGGAAACGTCACTAAAAATGATGAATTTGTTTCATGTACTGCGTGAGGGAAAGACTCCCCCACTGGGAGGAAACAGGAAGTAGGACAAGATTATTCAAAGGTAGTCTTTTCACAGACTGATGTCAGACATGGATATTTTTGGTTATTCCTATTTATTTTTCTAAATAAACCTTTTTCTTGGTTATTTTTGCGACTTGAAAACTCCAGGATTTCCCCCCAGATTATTCCTGGTATGTTTGAAGGAAGGTCGTCAGAATGGAAACAACGTAGAGAGAACAGAGTAGAACTGAAGTCAGGCTGACAGGAAGAGGAGGAAGAGTCTTCATCGCTGCGTGGGCTTCTTCATCCCCACGGCAGGAAGTCAAAGGAGTTTCTAAATGGGGTTCAAGTGCTGATGGGAAAGAGGGAAGTAAATATTAGGGGGTTGAGTTTATGTATGGATAAACTCATGGATATATACTACATGTACATATATATATATATATGTATATATATATATATATATATATGTATACTCAACATATATGTTGTGTGTGTGTATATATATATACACATATATATACACAGTATATATAGTATATATCCATGCACATATACTCAACCCTAATATTTTCTTCCCCTTATATATGTATATATATACTGTATTTATGTATATATATACTGTATATATGTATATATATCATATTTTAATGAAATATGATTTAGGCAATTATGCTATCAGGCTAACTATAATATAATATATATATATACACAGTATATGTGCTTATATATAAGCACAAGCATATGTGTGTATATGTATATACTGTACATATACACTAAATTTGTATATATGTATGTATATTATCTCTATATATATGTATGTATAGATTTTCAACATGTAAATGTATATATGATAAAAATGTGACTCCCCACAGAGCTCTACTGCCTGCTAGTGGCAGAACTATATTATATAAATTGTATGGATTTATTTTTTGATACCCAGAATGTTGAGAACTAACGTTTAGAAACTGTCAGTAATTTAGTGTTAGTTTTTTTTTTTCGTAAAGAGTAAATAAAAATATTTAGTATTTTTTAAAACCATCAAACCTTTTGAAACTACTCCTTTGATCTTGTCCTGTTTCTCAGGTCTCCCCCTGTCCCCCTGTCCTCTGTATCTTCTACTCTGACTCCAACTACCTACATGTCCTCCCTCACATATCCATCAATCTCCTCTTTGTCTCCTACCTGCTAGCT